>JZKD02S1507180.1:668462-713701 GCA_000966675.3 Picea glauca
ACTGGTCCCGTGGGCAGTGGTTTCCTAGCGTTCGAGGACATTGAGTCATGGTTTGTGGACAGTGGATATTCTCGGCACATGACTAGGTTGAGGTTAGTTTTCCTTGATCTTACAGAGAGAGAATCATACTGCAAAGTGAATTTTGGATCCGGACCACAACTTGCAGTAAAGGGGGTTAGAAGGGTTAGATTCCAACAAGATTCAGGAGGTTTCTGAGGTGTTATATATTCCAGAGTTGACTGTTAATTTTCTCTCAGTGTCAGCTTTGGATGAGAGCGGATTTGGAGTTGTCTTCTATGGTGGACATGTGTTTTTATATCCTATGGGAGCAACTGCTGACACATCAACGATACTTGGTGTCGGGTATGAGGGCTTGTACAGGTTGTTGGGTCGACCTGTGTTGGGGTCCAGTGGATTTATGGACTCGAATTCTGTGTCAGAGAGTTGGCGAGTAGCACAGGAGAGAGAGTTGATACTAGGGACTCAGTCTTCTTCCGAGACTCTCAAAGGACTCAATAGGCATGAGTCGACACAGATGGATGCTCAGGATAGTGTGCAGTCTCCTAGGAGCATGTCTTCAATTCGTGGTATAACAGAGACAACAAAAGAGGCTTCCAGTGCAATGGGAGTAGTAGCTTCATGTTCAGAGGGAGTAGAGACTTCTAGTGCAGAGGGAGTAGCTATGGAAGCTGATGAGATGGAGACTAATTATGGTGGTGATACCAGAAGTACCTCTCTTTCTAAGAGGGAATGTTGAAATTTGGTAGCTCAAAGGTTGTTCTGCATTGGTGATGCTTGACATGCAGAAGTGACTCAACACACTTTCTCCTTAGTGACTTTATAATATGTTTTTATAAAGTAACTTTATAAAGTGATTTTATAAAGTTGGGTCTTTTAATTTTTTAATGTAAAAGTGACTTTATGATGTTATGGGTCACTTTAGTGGCCTAAGTGACCTCAACGAATGATTAAGTCATGACCATTGATCTCACGAGGGAAAGATCTAATATTGACCGTCAATCTCATTGGAAGACCAAGGGTTAGGGTAGTTACATTTTAAATTTCATTAAAAGGCAACTCATGAGGAGAAGGGGGGAACACTTTTGAGGAGAGTAAGAGGGAAGGTGAAGGGGCATGAATCCCAAGGAAGAGTGTTGGCTTGAAGGAAGAGCTACAACAAAGAGGGTTTGGCACACATCCCAAGGAGTGGGATTGGCACGAAACCCAAGAGAATTTGTAGCCATTAATACAGTCTGTACAATAGAAAAATAAGAGGTCGTACATCTGTGTAAGTTGGTTGTACAACAAAGGGAGGGCATAGAAATTGAGGTTGTCATTCTACAATAGGTTGGCACGATCTCCAATGTACAGTTGCTGAGTTTCTATCTTATGTTCCGTACAGTTTCTTTTGGCACATTTTCTATGAAGAATGGTGATTGTTTGTGAAGGATTTTTGGTTGTCCTGGGTCATACATGTTGTACATTCAAGGTTGTATTTTCTAGATACAATTTGGGACTATTTGTATAGAGTTGAACCTTGCTAAAATAAGTGAAAGTCTGTGTTTTATGTTGATGCTATTTGTTGTTGAAATAGTTCTGAATTTCCTTTAGTTGAATAAAACATTATTTCTCCTCAAAATTGTCCTTAATTTTTCTGTGTATTTATTCAAGTGTTTATGCACAAATTGTTGTGCCAGATGAGGGTTACAGTTTGTTGATATAAGAGTTATTTATGCTGCTATTTTATATCAAAACTAGCCTATTAGTATTTGTGTCCATAAAGTACAATTGTATAACTGTTGGATATTTATACGAGGCTGAAATCTAATTTAGACTAAGTGCTATGTTGAACTAAAATGTATTTCAACAAAAACATGAATAGATTCATCAATATGTTCTCATGATGTATATCCAATTGGTGCATAAGTTTATGAAACCCAAACAAGTGTTGTGCAGTATTGTCATCCATATCTTCTCTGAAATTAGGAAGAATATCTTCCCAAACTTTAATGTCTGGAACAACATTTGGAAAACTAGAAACATTTGTAAAATCCAAAGGACAAAACCTTGYAGCGATATGAGAAGAAARAGAACGTGACATATTGAAACTAGTGGAGTCGCAAGTGAATCATTTGGATTCTTYGAGCCARGGAGTCACCAGGTGAATGGTTGCAACCRATGTTTGATGCCTATTTCTTATTCACCATCAAGAAATAGATCTAAGCTTTATYRTACACCTAGGGAAGATGGAAACCTTCAAAATCGTCCCCRACAACCRTGCCAAAAAATGATGTTACTTKAGTTGACTCTAGGTTGCAATAGAGCCAACCCTAGCACATTTTCATAAAAAATAATGATTTATTGATCARCCCTTTCGAGGCTTCTTGATATGAGATTGAATCAATGAACCTTCTAATAATTGAAAATCAGAACATGAGGAGGCATGACTTCATCAACTAAATCCTTTGAAATATTAAGTATGGATAGARKATCCARGATAAACACAAACTAAGTCAAAARTCYAGGTATCTAACGAGGATAAATCTAACTTTTATCCTCAATARAAGAACTAACACTAAACTCAATCAAGTTGTATTTAATCTTYAGAAAATAGGCAACAATATCTAAACACGGGTCTTGTTTTRCTCACARCAAAACATAGGAAAGACTGTGTTCAAATAAGTGTGTTTAAATTCACTACAACARAGGTTGTAYTGAATGWTAGTTGYCATAGCCTAAATGAATCAATGAACATAAGAAAGAGGATTAATRAAAACATGGGAAACAGATCCTAGGAAAATACATGATTTAGTGGAASTGAGGTATCARAATCTCCTCAATTCTAAAAAATATTTTATTAAAAGAATCTAATTACAATACAGCCCAAAAAGGCTCTCTGAATGTTAATCGTCGCTACAGTCTTCTGATGTTGATTTTATCTCTTCAATGTTGAGTAATTGTAGCCCCAATCCTAGATATAGTTCCCTAACCGTTTCCTAAATATCTGCTTGATATATGGAATCGTTGCTTAACTGATGCCTCCAAATATGCCATAAAAGCTATTTGTTGTCCTCGTCCTTTGAAAAGTAGAATTTTGTTAAGATGTATTAATTCTTTGCAATCTATATGCTGCCATTTGGATCATTGATATTTAAAATTTATTTTCAATTTCACAAAATAAAACCCTATAGGCTAATTGGCCAAAGAATGATGATGTGGTAATATGAGTCAGAAGGTTTTGGCGATCAATTCACCAATTTCTCTTTCACCATTTGTTGAGATAGTGTCTACATGTGCAATTTCCTTGGATGTGCTTATCATCCTTGCTCTATTTTTCGAATGCATCAAAACTGCATATATTTCCAGGGTAATGCCCTTTCTCAAATTCATGGCATTCATCCCAGCTGCAACTGACTTACATCCCTCTGTGAATATCTCAAAATTAAGGGCGGTAACCCAGGTAGTGCCATTTCCTGCAACATCATTCGTAGCATTGGCAATTTGCTTCACAAGACATGAACCAACATTCTTTGACTTGTTACTACACTCAATACTTTTTGCCACAGTAACATAATCCTTTGTTACTTTTGGAGCACCATAATTTTTTTTAATAACAACATTGAAAGATAAGAAAACACCAGGTTCTAGTACAACGCTTTCCTTAACAACAACCCCATCAAAAACACTGGCATATTTCAGATTTGCATTGTCATAGATTGTCACATTATTCCAAATGTAATAACCTTGTTCTTACTGCTGTCGTGAATGAGAAACTACATTAGCAATTAGAACCTTTAAGAGATTGAAGAGCCCAAAAAATTGTGATAGCATCATTTGAGTCTACACCTGATGGAGATCTTTGCAATAAAACCTAGAAAATGTGAAAACTCCTGCAAATATAAAATGAATCTTCGAATTGTGCCCAACCCCCTTTAATATTGGATTGCTTATGAGTGTTTTGTTGCACTTCATTGGAGCAGTACAAACTTGAGATAAACTTTTCCACTACCCTGTTTCATAGTATTTACAACTAGTTTCTTTAGGTTCCCCATCATCATCATCGACCAACTGCAAAATTCTTGGCAAGGTTGATAAATACTGAAGATGGATTGCTAGTCGATTGCCTTTCTTTCATTATCTTATGTTTTCTTTCTTTGTACCAAAATTTATTCTTGGGCAGGTGTCGAATGAATGACTTGACTTCATCAAATCGCTTAGTGGACAACGATTGACCCTCTATCTTTGGATAGATTTGCAGAAACAAAAACCAAGATAAATGGCCACTAGCATGATAAACCCTAACCATTTGTCCAGTTTGTGTTCTTCTAACTAGCTGTGACCGAGGAGAGCAAATTTCAATTGTTGTCATCGTATCTATGACAATAAATCTGGTTTGATCCTTTTATTTCCACTCTATCTTTGGTAGTCAAAACAAGAAGATTATTCTGTTATGGTGTCAAGTTTCTGCGCATGAGAAGTCTTTCTCTTGACGAAAATCACAGGAGAATGGACGGTCTCCAATCTATGTCTAGACCACACGAGCCTCTGAAGCATCTCGTCTTTGATCTCGTTCCTAGAAAATTTGACACTGCAACATGTCTCTGTGTTCACCATCTGTCCTGAACACTTGGCATGGATGTTGGGCGCTCTGTGCTTTGGCGTTTTAATTTTTTGTGTATGGGACCTTATCCCACATGCATTAGAACAGCGAAATCTATGTATTTATATTCATCGACGTTTCCAAAATTGGCCAACACGTAGTTCACAAAACTTTCTCCCTCTTGGACTCTCGCCTTGATGCTCGGGCTTGACACATGACTTGGAATCGATGTTAACTAGGAGATTCAAGTACAACCTTATGTTTGAATAATCAACCCAAGTTTTTAAAGCATAACCAAACAAATACAACATATTTTATTAAAATTATAAAATAATTTTAATATAATATAATTTATAACAAAATTTAAGTTTTTAAAGCACAACCAAACAAATACAACATATTTTATTAAAATTATAAAATAATTTTAATATAATATAATTTATAACAAAAATTTTAGTTTGGTTTCAAATAACAAGGGCAATTTGGTATTTTCGATCATTATTTTTGAAAGGACAATGAATTGTAGATAGAGACATATTGATTTGGTATTTTCGATCATTATTTTTCAAAGGACAATGAATTGTAGATAGAGACATATTGAGAGACCCTGTCAAATTTTAATATAACATATTATATTAAAATTATAAAATAATATAATTTATAACAAAAACTTTAGTTTGGTTCCAAATAACAAGGGTAATTTGGTATTTTCCATCATTATTTTTCAAAGGACAATGAATTGTAGACAGAGACATATTGAGAGACCCTGTCAAATTTTGACAATTTGAGATGAGTGGACTCAAAATTGGCGGTTATTAGGTAGCAAGAAATTTGAGGGATTTTGACAATATTTTACGCAAAAAGTAGAGGCTTTGAGAAATTTTGATGCAAGGACTTTGAGGGTTGACAAAAATTGCGAAAAACTTTGAGGTTTGTGATAATGAAAAGCTTACACCAGATGACACAAGGATTTAAAGCTAGCGAAACTGGCAAAATTTTGGCAAGGGACATAATTTTTGGAAATGTCAATATTTTTCCTAACATGGGCTCCATCTAGGGATGTTTCTTTCCTACAAAGCGCCAAGAACAATGGACCACGTTCCTTCATCCTACTTTTCATTCTGAACATGATCTTTGACCACCTTTGAAACCTATCAATGTACTTGCATATGCCCTGAAACACATCCTTGTTCTCTGTAGCTGAAAAGACTTATGTGCACTGAAATGAAATATACATACTGCAAACCGAAAGCCACTTTGTACCAGTGCCTTCATTGGGATATGGATTCATGTATTCTTCTAATCTATTGCAAACTACATCAATCTAAAAACTGAACTATACATTAATGCTCAAAAGGATCTTATTTATATACAGTGACCCCTACTCTACTTAAATCCATTGTTTCAACTCAAGTATAAATAGATTTCCAATACATCCATGCAAGCATCTGGTTAACTATATGAATCTTGATTCCATCTTTAGGCAAAAATAACACAGTAGAGGTTGAAAAATGCAAAAAATGATCTTGGAACTCATACTTACAGTTTTGAAATTCCATCTCCAAAATATTGAAGACAAAAAGTTTGCTACTCCATTTTGACTCCATGTAAACTACCACTGGATCATAGAAATGAAAAGAGATACAAAATTTTGAGTCATCCCATACCTCATCTTGTTGTTCAGAATTAAAAGGCTTCTTTCCTCCACCACTGATTTTTTCTTTTTTCTGGCTCAAGAATGTCACATTGAGGCTCACTGATTTTTTGTATCTCTTGTTCAACATTTGGTGAAGAAAATGAAATAATCACTTGCTCTTGTAATTGCTCTTTATCTCCTTCACTATCTGTTCAAGAGTCTACATGATAATCATCATATATAGGATCATTGCTCTCATAATGTTTTTGATAAGTGTCTTGTTGAACAACAACTTCTGAAGAGAATGATACAATCTGTTTCTCATCAATTTCAAGATCACTTTAGTCAAACGAAGGAGTAGTGTTGTGAGGTTCGATACATGCTGGAAAATAAATGTGCTCCAAACCCTCTAGATACCCATCATATACAAGTTGATCATAACAAATTTATGAATCTTGACTTTCAGAAATCTACGTTTCATGATGCTCTGGCAATGATGATTGAATATTGACAGACTGCTCTTCATAAGAATTTATAATAGCTATTTCATCTGAGAAAGTTTCAAATACATATTCACAAGGATCTAGATCAACAAAGTTTTCATCATGTTGACCACTCAAGTCATCTTCTACATTAACATCACAAGAGGCATTTGTATCTTTAAAATTGTTTATTTGAAACAACTCCTCATTAGAAAATTCATTTTCATTGTCATTGTTGCAACAAACTTGTCTTTGATATGCTGGAAAGTCTTTTGGGTCTACAATTATTTCTTCTTCATACAAACTTGCTTGATCAATGAAATCATCTTCAACATTATCAATATTACGAAAACCATCCTGAAAATCATCCTCTTGAAAAGAAGAACCAAAGAATTATAAAATAATATAATTTATAACATAAAGTGTCAAATATAACATATTATATTAAAATTATAAAATATTTTTAAAAGAATATAATTTATAGCATAAAGTGTAGTTTGGTTTCAAATAACAAGGGCAGTTTGGTATTTTCAATCACTATTTTTCAAAGGCCAATGAATTGCAGACAAAAACATATTGAGACACCTTGACAATTTGAGATTAGTGGACTCAAAGTTGGTGGTTATTAGGTAGCAAGAAATTTGAGGGATTTTGACGAGATTTGACGCAAAAAGTAGAGGCTTTGAGAAATTTTTATGCAAGGACTTAGAGGCTTGACAAAAATTGCGAAAAACTTTGAGACCCTGACAATTTGAGATGACTGGACTCAAAATTGGTGGTTATTAGGTAGCAAGAAATTTGAGGGATTTTGACGAGATTTGACGCAAAAAGTAGAGGCTTTGAGAAAGTTTTATGCAAGGACTTAGAGGCTTGACAAAAATTGCGAAAAACTTTGAGGTTTGTGATAATGAAAAGCTTACGCCAGATGACAGAAAGATTTAAAGCTAGTGAAATTGGAAATATTTTGGCGAGGGACAAAAAATTTGGAAATGTCAATATTTGTCCTAACATAAGCTCCATCAGGGGATGCTTTTTTTCTGCAAACGCCAATAATAATAGACCACGTGCCTTCATCCTACTTTGCATTCTGAACATGATCTATGACTGCCTATGAAACCTGCCACTGTACCTGCATATGCTTTGAAACACATCCATGTTCTCTCCAGTTCAAAAAACTTTATGTGCATTGAAATGAACTATACATACTGCAAATTGAAAAACACTTTGTACCAATGCCTTCATTGGGCTATGGAGTCATGTATTCTTCTAATCCATTGCAAACCACATCAAGCTGAAAACCAAACTATACACCAATTCTCAAAAGGAGCTTATTTATGTACAGTGACTCTTAATCTACTTAAATCCATTGTTTCAACTCAAGTATAAACATATTTCCAATACATTCGTGCAAGCATCTGGTTAAATATATGAATCTTTCTTCCATCTTTGGGAAAAAATAGCACAATAGAGGTTGAAAAATGCAAAAAATGATCGTGGAACTCATGCTTACAGTTCCGAAATTTTATCTCCAAAATGTCAAAGATAGAACATTTGCTACTCCATTTTGACTCCATGTAAACTACCACTGGATCATAGAAATGAAAAGAGATAAAAAATTTGGAGTCATCCCATACCTCGTCCTGTTGTTTAGAATTAAAAGGATGCTTTCCTCCACTACTGATTTTTTCTTTTTCTAGCTCAAGAATGTCACATTGAGGCTCACTAATTTTTTGTATATGTTGTTCAGCATTTGGTGAAGAAAATGAAATAATCACCTGCTCTTGTAATTGCTCTTTATCTCCTTCACTATATGTCCAAGAGTCTTCTTGATAATCATCATATATAGGATCACCGCTCTCATAATTTTGTTTATAAGTGTCTTGTTGAACAACACCTTCTAAAGAGAATGATACAATTTTTTTCTCATCAATTTCAGGATCACTTTCGTCAAATAGAGGAGGATTTTTATGAGGTTCAATACATGCTGGAAAATAAATCTGCTCCAAATCCTATGGGTACTCATCGTATACAGGTTGTTCATAACAAATTTATGAATCTTGACTTTCAGAAATCTCCATTTCATGATGCTTTGGCAATGATGAATGAATATTGACAGGTTGCTCTTCATAATAATTTATAATAGTTATTTTATTTGAGACAGTTTCAAATACATATTCACAAGGATCTAGATTAACAAAATTTTCATCATGTTGACCACTCAAGTCATCTTCAGTATTAACATCATAAGAGGAATTTGTATCTTTAGCATTGTTTATTTGAAACAACTCCTCATTAGAATATTCATTTTCATCCTCATTGCTACAACAAACCTGTCTTTGATTTGCTTGAAATTCTCCCGGGTCTACAATTATTTCTTCTTCATAAAAACTTGATTGGTCGATGAAATCATCTTCAGCATTATCAATATTACCAAAACCATCATGAAAATCATCCTCTTGAAAAGAAGAACCAGAAAAGGACTCATGTATGATTTAGTTTGAATCTAGCTCTTCATCACTAAATGATTTTTTTTCATCTACATGGATAGAATCATGATCATATACTACTATATGTTGAATATATAATTCAAACTCCCCACAACATTTCTCCAAAAGAATATTTTTAGGAAAATATAACCTACAATGCTTGTGAAATGTTGAATGGAATTCTTTCAAAGATTAAATGTGCAAAGGAGGAAGAGATTTGTACCAATTGTGAGCATCTCCTCCCAGGGAAAACAAGAATATATTCATCAATACATCCTCATGATGGGTTGAAACATATAGTTTTCTTAACTTTAGACTTTAATAATTGACATTCGAATAAGAATAAAAGTTGCTCGAGTCTCACCGTTGATAAAGTCTTATGATTTATCCAACAATCTAAAATTCTTAAAAGTGATGGAGCCGCCCTTCCGTTAAAAACACAGATCGCTAAAGACAGCCATTTAAAATGTTGAGTTTTGGGATTTCGCAATACTAACAGTCTGACATGTAAAGAACCCCAAAATCCCGATATACGAAGTTCCGAAATTAGTTTAAAATTAAACCAGGTTAATTAAACGATTAAGAATGATTAACGATAATTAAATCTTGACGTAATTTCGCGTTTCGGGATCCTACCTCAAACGATGGCTTAAAATCCCAATACACAAAGTCACAAAACCCTTATTTAATCGTGATTAATTAAAAAAGTTAAACATGATTAATATTACTTAATCAATCGCGATTTCGTGATCCTTAAATCAACCTGATTCAAAGATAGTCAATTTTTTCGCATTTCGGGAATTGGGGGTTTACCATTCATTACATCCAAAAAAACCCCGACACTCGAGGTCTCGAAAGCTTTGATTTCTAAAGCATGATTAATTTAAAATTTAAACTAAAATTAACAATGTGAATTAATTTTTCGCACATTCACGTTTCAGGGCATTTCAATGTTGTTCCATCCAAAAATCCCGGTCGCGAATCGCTGATATTTGGTAATATTTATTATGGATCAACGGAAATATTTTTTTAGCGTAAGGTGCGTATCTCCAGATGTACCCTCCTCATTAAAACAAATAAATTCATCATTTGTAAAAGCGTGCTCGAATTAATGCAAATTGAGAGAAAATAAAGTTTTTTATTTCAAATTTCATTTGTACTTTCAACAAAGTAGTAAGTTTTACTCAAGGAAAGCTTACACATTCTCCTCTGTAACAGGTATTCGCATTCTATTTCTAGCATCATGGCACCTAGGAAAATGTCAAAGAAGAGTGATGAGGTTTGTGAAGGCTCAAATTCAAACTCAGATGTCCTGTTTGATACCACGCCACATGTTGTAGATTCAATTAGGTACTGGATGCAGATTTTTGAAATCTTGGAGCGCGAAGTCATAAATTACCCAGATGATTCTGGAGATGAAACGACCGACAAGCTCAGAACTAAACTCAGAGTTATAGCAGAGTTTTAACTTCATAAAATAGCTACACGACCGAAGCTCATTGTAGAAATTTTAATACAAATTATGTATTGTCTGGATTCTCCTGATCTAACAATTATACGCCATTGTTAAATACATAATCTCTTCTACAAATATTCTTGCAGAATTTAAAACACGGTCGCCAATTGAAATATCAAGAAGAAAGATCAATCGCACATAACACAGATGTCTTACCGGGAAAGCATAAAGCTAAAAACCCCACTATCATAAATTATGTATATCATGGATCATGAAACAATCTCATACAAAACTCTAATCCAAGATATATCAGTATGATACAATCGTCTCACACTGTCATACAAAACTCAACAAATACATGTGCCAATTCTCTTCCTCCAGACAACTTGCCTCCTCTGCGCAATCCCTGCAATGGAAAACCCTACAAATGATTCAGATTTTTCTTGCCTAGGCTACGCATTTCTCATGGGCACATCCATTGTGTGTGTGATTGCATGAGTCCACTTCACTCAAATCACAACTGATAGCCAAACTGTCCCTTTCACCTGTTATCTCAACTGGGTCTCCATTGGATCTTACATGCATGTAGTTAACAATGGTAAATCTTTAGTTGCATGTGAGATCACTGATTGTGAATTAATTAATAATTATTTCACTGAACTCTCACTAGTGTAAGTTCACTTACAACTAGTACAACTGAGCTTAACTCACTTAACTGAGTTAAACTACTTCACAACTCACATAACTACACTTATAACTCTGTTACAACTTCAAGTCACTTAGTAACAACTAATTTGACTTCCATGTCCCACCAGTCAACCTTTGAACTCGAATTTCCTATAGCTAATTGATTTTCCATTTCAGTTAACTATTTCAAGTAATTATGAGATAATAGATTAATATTTATTGTCCAATTTATTTAAGGGAAAAATAGATTAGACACACATTTCTTGTTGAATTTTCAACACTCCCTCTCAACAAGAAAAGGATTATCCTTCACCCCAATCATGTCTCTATGGTATTCAAATTTTCTCTTGGTGAGCACCTTCATCAGAATGTCTGCATCCTGATCTTCCGTAGGAATGTACTGAAGCAACATAATCTTCCGCTGCACACAATCTTTGAGATGATGATACTAGATATGTATATGCTTAGATCTATCATGAAACGTAGGATTAATCGAGAGTTTAATGCAAATCTGATTATCACAATGAATCACTATCGGATCTAAATGAGAACCAAACAAACCAACTAAGATCTTTCTCATCCAGATAGCCTCACATGCAGCTTGACTCATTTCCATGTATTCTGCTTTCGTTGAACTGAGTGCCATAGATCTATGTTTCCTGCTATACCAAGAAACAACAGTAGATCCTATACGAAAGATACCCCCTGATGTGCTCTTTCTGTCCATTGGGATGCCCGCCCAATCTGAATCTGTGAAGCCATGCAAATTCACCTCATTTGTTTGTCTATACCATAAGCCATACTTAGATGTGCCCCTCAGGTATCTCAGGACATTCTTACCTGCCTTCCAAAATATCTTGGTAGGCTTAACCCTCACTTGAATCAGATGGTTAACCGCATAGCAAATGTTCGGTCTCATGTTCACTAAATACATTAGCGAACCCACTAACTGCGATAGAAAGTAGAATCCACTACTTCTCCAGAAGAAGCATCCACTTTCATACAGTTTTATGGAAGAGGAGTATCTATGGGTTTGCAACACTCCATGTGAAACTTACCCAGTATCTCCCTTGCATACTTTCCTTGAGACACAAAAATTTCACCATCTTGCTATTTCCAATCCAAGGAAATAATGAAGGCGGCCGAAATCCTTCATCTCAAACTCCTTTGCAAGGTCCTCCTTGCATGAGTGTATCAATTGCTTATCACCAATCAATATTTAATCATCAACATAAAGAATAATTATTAAAAGCTTATCCTCCACAACAATTTGTTATAGGTTTGCATCCACTTCACTTTTGGTGAAGCTGAGTCTGTTGAAATAGATGTCTATCCGAGTGTACCAAGCACGGGGTGCTTGCTTCATTCCATACAACGCTCTCTTGAGTTTTCACACATGCGACTCCCTATCAAAGGTCTCAAAAAACTTATGGTTGCTCAATGTACACTTATTCCTCAATGATCCCATTGAGAAACGTAGTTTTTACATCCATCTAATGAATGCGCCAGCCCATCTGCACTGAGAGTGCAATGATGGATCTTATGGAAGAGTACCTTGTGACAAGTGCAAAGGTCTCATCATAATCTATCCCCTCGATCTGTGAGAAGCCCTGGGCCACAAATTTGGCCTTGTATTTCTAAACACTCCCATCAATAGCTTGCTTTACCTTGTAGATCCATCTCGAACCTACCACTGATTTATCAACCAGCCTTGGAACAATTTCCCAAGCACTGTTTTTGACAATGGAGTCATACTCCTCCACCATTGCATCAACCCAAGTGGGATCCTGCACTGCTTCCTGAAAGGAAGATGGTTCAGTCACAATACATTTTCCCATGAGAGACATGTATCCAGTAAATCGATCATGAGACTGTCTCTGTCTACATTGTGAAGTAGGGGCTCCTGCATTTTGTGCAACATATAGTCTCAATCTATCAGCTTCTGTGGTGCGATTTTTTCCATTTCTGATAGATGTCTCTACTTGAGTGGCTTCCTCCACTCCATCAACCTCCTCATGTGGCTGATCCACATCTTGAGACTCATCTTTGGGAACCAACAGTTCCTCCGTTGCATGCAAGTCTAGCTCCCTCTGAAGTGACAACCGCATGGCTTTCCCCTCATCAAATTTTATATCCCATTGCATAATAGTCATCTTACTGTTAGGAAAATACACACAATAATTATGGTGTGTTTCTATGTACCCCACAAATATCCCAGCTTCAGTAGTCGGTTCCATCTTCTTCCTGTCATCCTTGGTCACATGCACATAAACATATGAGCCAAAAATCTTAAAATGATAAACATCAGGTTTCTTACTAGTGAAAGCTTCTTCATGTGTACTCATGACAAGTACTCTATGAGGAAAACGATTTTGCACATAAACTGCAGTATTGCATGCTTCCGCCCACAAATGCATTGGTAGGCCCTGATCATGCAACATCGCTCATGCTACACCCACGATCATTATGTTCTTTCTCTCCACGACCCCATTTTGTTGTGGGTTATGAGGTGCTATGAGTTCCCTTTGAATTCCTTCTTTGCTGCAGAAGTCTTTGAATTCGTTAGAAATGTATTCTCCACCATTATCGCTCCTTAGAGCTTTCACTTGCTTCCCCAACTCTTTCTCCACCAATGCTTTAAACTCACAAAACTTTGAGAATGTTTGATCCTTCTTCTGCATGAAGAAGATCCAAAATTTACAAGAAAATTCATCAACAAAAATAACATAATACTTATGTTTTGTTGTTGAAGCAACCAAGAATGGTCCACACACGTCTGTGTGAATTCTCTCCAGGATCATCGAAGCACGGTTCTCCTTTTCATGAAAGGTGGAATTTACATACTTCCCCATGGTGAAACCCTTTCACTGATCTAACTAAGAAAGTGTTCCCATTGGAAGTCCGATAGATATTTGTTGCATGATCTTCAAGGCTCCATGATGAAGATGGCCCAATCGCTTGTGCCATAATTCACCCTCATCCTGTCTCACCACTTTTTTGCCTGGACAATCATGGCAGCACAGCCATCTACCTCCAACATGTAGAGATTCTTAACTCGAATCCCTATCCTCTTGACTTGACCCGTTGTTTTATGTCGCAAAAAAGCTTTTCCATCGCTGAAAACAACGTCATAGCCTCTGTCCTCCAACATTGCAACTGAGACCAGGTTTTTCTTCAGAACTGGAACATGCATAACATCTTTTAATTTAAATGGTTTACCTGACTCCCTCTGAAAGGTAATGGAATAAATTCCAGTCGCACTGTATCATCCATCGTCGCCCATCTCTATATGCATTTTGAGATCTTTCTCCTCCAAGTCACTGAAAAAATCCTTATATCCCGCCATGTGGAAGGAAGCGCCACTATCCAAATACCACACTGATCCCAATGAACTTGAAGCCATGCATGCGATCAAAGAGAAGTAAAGTTAAAATTGTGAGGCAAGGGCCTCACTAGCTGCAACTCTAGTAACCTTCTTGTTCTTCTTCTTCTACGGATAGTTAGTAGCGAGATGCCCATGTTCGTGACAGTGAAAACACTTCACTTTGGACAGATCCAGCTTCTTTCCTTTAGACTTAGATTTTGAATGGAATTTATTTCCCTTCCCTTTCCTCGCCTTCAAAGCCAAAGCACAATCCTCTTCATCATCATGATTTGATGAAGAGCCATCTCTAGTGTTCTGCTTGAACTCCTCGTGTACTAGATCCAACCATAGTCATTCCCAATTTGGCAATTTTTCCCTTCCATTGACAGAGTCTTGATAACTGTGCCAACTCTTGGGAAGAACTAGGAGAGCCAAGCTCACCAAATCATCATCAACGCTTGTTATTCCCACACTCCCTGGCTCATCCCGACATTGGACAAACTTCTTGAGATATTTTGGAATGGATTCACCCTTCTCCATCTTGATCTTCCTATGTTTATCTTTGAGCGCCAATTTCCTATGGTCATTGTGTTTTGGAATAGATCCGTCAAAGTATTTCGCATTGCATGTGGTGTGGATTTCCCGTGGAGGCTTGAGACAATGTGGTCTCGTACTCCATCCAACAGAATCCTCCTCGCCTTTGCCACTTTATTTTTCCATGCATCAAGATTTGCAACGTCTGTAACATCTGGCTTAGGAACATCTTTGTCAATGAATTCCTTCAAGCCATTGTCTTCGAGCACTGCCTCCATCCTGTCCTTCCAAGAAATGTAGTTTTATCTTCTCTCAAGTGCATACTCTAACCTCAAGACATTGAAATCCATTTCGATCTTGAATCAGCTATAGCACCAAGAAAGTATTTCTGCAAATTCAAATTCTATCCAATCACAAACTCACCTTCTGCAATCTTCTTCACTCTGATACCTTGTAGAAATTTCAATACAAATTATGTATTGCCTGGATTCTCCTGATCTAACAATTATATGCCACTGTTAAATACAAAATCTCTTCTACAAATATTCTTGCGGAATTTAAAACACGATCGCCAATTGCAATATCAAGAAGAAAGATCAATCGCACATAACACAGATGTTTTACCGGGAAAGAATAAAGCTAAAAACCCCACTATCATATATTATGTATATCATGGATCATGAAACAATCTCATACAAAACTCTAATCCAAGAGCTCTCAATACGATACAATTGTCTCACACTGTCATACAAAAATCAACAAATACATGTGCCAATTCTCTGCCTCTAGACAACATGCCTCCTCTGCGCAATCCCTACAAATGATTTGAATTCCTCTTGCCTAGGTTGTGAATTTATCATGGGCACATCCACTGTGTGTGTGATTGCATGAGTGCACTTCACTCAAATCACAACTAATAGCCAAATTGTACCTTTCACCTGTTATCTCAACTGGGTCTCCACTAGATCTGACATGTATGTAGTTAACAATGGTAAATATTCAGTTGCATGTGAGATCACTGACTGTGAATTAATTAATAATTAATTTACTGAACTCTCACTATTGTAAGTTTAGTTGCAACTAGTACAACTGAGCTTAACTCACTTAATTGAGTTAAACTACTTCACAACTCACATAACTACACTTATAACTCTGTTACAACTTCAAGTCACTTAGTTACAACTAATTCGACTTCCATGTCCCACCAGTCAACCTTTGAACTTGAATTTTCTATAGCTAACTGATTTTCCATTTCAATTAACTATTTCAAGTAATTATGAGATAATAGATTAATATTTACTGTCCAATTTATTTAAGGGAAAAATAAATTAAACACACTTTTCTTGCTAACTTTTCAACACTCATGCCATATAATGACATGATAAGATGGGCTCTGGAAAACACCTATGTGCAGACCAAGAGAATCATCAATCACCAAAAGGTCGATGTTGGCTCTTTTAGGCCGGAACACATCCAATTAATGTACAAGTTATCCCCTAATCCAAAATATATTTATAATGATGCATTCGTAATGGATTTTCAACAAAAAGAATGTGCAGAATGTGACTGAACCTACCCAGATATAGTTAAAACATGGTGGGGAATTCTGGTGAAATTCAGATTTGATTCTCATGGTGTTTATTCCACCACATCATTAAATTAATATATGATCTATGTAACCATGATGCTATGTAGAATATTCGGAAGGAAATGCCCTACTCATTTCCCAGTGGAATGGGTATCAATCATGCATGAGGTAGCCGAGGGTTTCACTTTCGACTAGGCTAAGATTCTATCAGATAACCTAACCAAGGAAATTATGGAGTATCAAAGGGCGAAGTCAAAAGACCAACCTGCCCCTTTTTATATGTCTGCGTATGTCATGGATGCCATCTGTTTCATGACTCCATTTCCATTGATGAATTGGAGTTGGAACCCAACCAATGCAGAACCTATCCATTTTTATCATTCTAAACTATGGGAGGAAAAGGTCAAAGATTTATTTTATGAAATTTGTCATAATGTAGTGATTCCTGTTCACAAAAAATTATATGGTTATCCACCCCCTCAGATTTCAGATCAAATTATGGGAAACCTTAAAACAGTTGCAGATTGGTTTATTGAAGAAAATTTCTCTTATATCAGGGTTTTCGGATACTCAATTTCCCCTCATGCTCTCCCAGAGTTTCTTCCTGACAGACTAGTGTGCAGAGAAGTGGCTTACCAAACAGTAACAAGAGGCATTGGCAAAGAGCTAAAAGCATCTCAGAAGAAATTTTGGCCAGCTTTCCCTCTACAGATCAGACGATTTTCCTTGTTGAATTTTGGCCATTCCAAAGTAGAGGTTTCAGCTTTAGAGGATGCCAAATTGGTAGACATTGAATTCAGAAAGCATAATCCATATCAAATTGTGGAGAATCACCTGATTCAATGCAATATGAAAATATATATACATGAAGACTCCCCCTATGACGATATATTCAGGGGAATCAGAACTTATGAGGAGGTACAAGACAGAGTCCAAATGTTACCCCCTGACCAACATGCCAGCTTCTTTACTTTCCAAAGGCATAGACGAAGTAGTTTTCCCAAGATACTATAGGGAGAATTGATAATCACTCCTCCAGAGAAGGAATCCATACCCCCAGGTTTTTAACCAAAGTATTTTGGCAAACAAACTACCGAGGAGTCTCCAAAGAATCCTGAAGTGTCTACACAAGAATTAGAAACCTCATAAGCAGGATCTCTAGAGCTGCAAACAAAGGTTCAATCTGAGACACTTCTGAAATAGAATCAAGTGATGCCTCCTTTATCGCCAACTACTCCTGCTGATACCTCTTGAACAGTAGAAGGAAAGCAATTCACAGAGGTAGGTAGTCCTATTACAACACTAACCCCTCTACAATCAAGTTTCGGAACTCCTGAACTTGAAGTTATATATGCAAGTGATCTTACCCCGATCCTGCTTCAAGAGATACCTCCTTCAAACTTTTTCTTTAGCACAAAAGGGAGGGCCATAGTCAGAAGAGAATCACAACATAAAGAAGGGGTAGTAACCAAAAGGCAAAGGATGATATTTGATGGGCAGGGCTTGGAAGATTCATAGCTCGACAAGGAGATGTTGGGTCACTAGTCGCCTTTGCTACGGTAAATCAGTGGTTAGTCAACAAACTGGAAGAAAAATTGAGATAGAGGAATCTATTGATAGACCAATTATAGAGTTAGATAATGGATGTAGAAAAGAACATCAGAAGAGAAGTCAACAAAGATCTCGAAGAGGCTAGAGCCAACGACAGACAAGAAATTCAACAACTTAAATCCAATATTGAGGAGATACAAAAGACTGCCCAAGCGAGGTTTTAAATATAACAGTGTTCCAATCTCAGACACTAGAAGTGCAACAGAAACTGGAAGTAGCACAACAAAGCCTGCTCTCTAAGGTAGAAATCATCCAAAATTATTTTCGTGAGATAGAACAAGCATTAAATGACATTATTTTAAGAGAAAGAGAGGTTATCGTTGCCCAGACTACCCTCCAAGAAGCGGTTATATCATCAACAAAAGAAGGAATGACAATGGCTTCTAGATTGTCCATTTTGTAACGAACCAGAGGTGATATCATACAAAATACTTGGGAGTCTAACATAGTAGAAGGTAGGAAAATGGCTAAGGAAGTAAAATAATCTTGTGAAGAGACTTTTTGTTCACACAATAAGGAATTATTATGCCTTGATAAAGAGGATAGCTCTGGAATATTGGGCCATATTGATATAGATAAACATCTACTCAACATTAAGGCAAATATGGAAGAAACCCAAGCTAAAATATCACAGATAAAACAGGCTGATATTGCTCAAATAGATAGATGGCTAGTGAAGCCTAATCTACAACTACAGTCGATTATTTCAGAAGATAGACGAATAGAAGAAAGATTTCCTTTGCTGGAAAATAAATTGTATAATTTTGAGCCCAATAACTTAATATAATCCTCTAGGTTGGTAGCCCAATTTGTGGGCAGATGCATCAAATGTACTGGGCAAGAGAAAGAAACAAAAGAGAACTAGGTGGAGCGTTCCAATTTTCTCATTTTGTAATCGTTTCTTTTTAGAAATAATGAAAGTTCCAACCATCTAGGGTTGCGAATATTTTGTATAAATAGATATTCAAAAGGATGAACAAAGGGTTGCCTCTTGCCAGTTGTAATTGAGAAAAAATATCCTCATCAAGAATTAATACAAGTGCAGACCAGAGATTCCATATTTCGTCCAGTTTGAGTTATGTGTTCTACTGTGTTTACACATTTCAACATCTTTTTCTATATTTCCTTAATGAATGCATGATCTCAATTTAGTACAAATTCTACTGTGGTTATATGTTTCATTTAGTTATCTGACAGCTAACAGATTTTCCTCTGTATTGGCTATTAGCAAATACAAGAACTATGAGTTAATTAGATTGCTATATTTTATGCTTCATTAAAGGTTACATCATCTATTTTCTTCTTTTGTAGAAGAGTAAGATTATTCTATGATTGATGCTTTTCTTTGTCTAACAGTTTTATGTTTTTCTCTATTACATTCATTATTTTCAACTTTAACTCAAATACGAAAAATACCCTCTGAGTTGTTATACCATTAATTCAATTTTAAGAACTTTTCTCATATAACTGAAATAGAAAAAACAAATATTAAAACTCTCTTTATTTTGTGATGCCTAACATTATGTTGTGAGCCTTAAGTATAAACTTAAGAACAACATGATGTATATCCAATTGATGCATAAGTTTATGAAACCCAAACAAGTGTTTTGCAGGATTGTCATCCATATCTTCTCTGAAATTAGGAAGAATATCTTCCCAAAATTTAATTTCTGGAACAACATTTGGAAAACCATAAACATTTGTAAAATCCAATGGAGAAAACCTTGCAATGATATGAGCAGCAAAAGAACGTGACATCTTGAAACCAGTGGAGTTGAAAGTGAATCATTTGGATTCTTCGAGCCAAGGAGTCGTCGGGTCAATGATTGCAACCAATGTTTGATGCCTATTTCTTTTTCACCATAAAGAAATAGATCTAAGCTTTATCATACACCTAGGGAATATGGAAACCTTCAAAACCATCCCCAACAACGGTGCCAAAAAATGATGTTACTAGAGTTGACTCTAGGCTGCGATAGAGCCAAGCCTAGCACATTTTCATAAAAATAATGATTGATTGATCAGCCCTTTCGAGGCTTCTTGATCTGAGATTGAATCAGTGAACCATCTAATAATTGAAAATCAGAACATGAGGAGGCATGAATTCATCAACTAAATCCTTTGAAATATTAAGTATGGATAGAGGATCCAAGATAAACACAAACTGAGTCAAAAATCTAGGTATCTAACAAGGATAAATATGATTTTTCTCCTCAATATAAGAACTAACACTAAACTCACTCAGGTTGTACTTAATCTTTAGAAAATAGGCAACAACACCTAAACACATGTCTTGTTTTGCTCACAACAAAACAAAGGAAAGATTGTGTTCAAATAAGTGCTTTTAAATTCGCTACAATAGAGGTTGTATTGAATGGTAGTTGTCATAGCCTAAATGAATCAATGAACAGAAGAAAGAGGATTAATGAAAACATGGGAAACACATTATAGGAAAATACATGATTTAGTGGAAGTGAGGTCTCAGAATATCCTCATTTCTGCAAAATATTTTATTAAAAGAATCTAATTATAATACAACCCAAAAAGGCTCTCTGAATGCTAATCATTGCTACAGTCTTTTGATGTTGATTTTATCTCCTCAATGTTGAGTAATTGTAGCCCCCAATCCTGGAAATAGTTCCCCGGTCGTTTCCTATAAAGGTTCTTGAAATATTGTTATAGCCCTAAATTTCTCTACACTTGCATACCTTCCCTTTGGCCCTCTTACTTGCATTTTTTGCCAAGCCATCACTGAGTTGGTCTTCTAAAAAACCCATTTTTTGAAGATGTATTCACCTTGCACCACTACTACCCACGTACATACACTTGTTTCATCACTACAACCTTCATACGTACGCATGTTGCACCACTACAGCCTGCGTATACTTGAAAAAGTTGCAAAAAATAAAAAGTTGCAAGGAATTTGTGAGATTACGGGCTATTCTGTAGTTTCCTAACCAGCAGCAGTCAGTGGCCAGCAGCCGTAGGGGGGCCTCCAGCCAGAGAGGCTGAGAATTTTTTGAGACGGGTGGAGTGGAACCTCACCGCGCTCACTTGTGAAGTTACCATGGCCGAGATCGAGGATCTCCCGCCATCAATGCAACCTCATGTATTTGGGGTGCCACGGACTTGGGTCCAACTTTTTTGGCGTTTGGCTAATGTCGTTGTTCACTACAGCAGGGCCAATAGACCTTGAGGTTAGATAGGCTGGACTTATTATGTGCCTAGGGAACTTTTTGTATATTTTTGAGGGCATGAGCCCTGCGATGTATTCCGGATAATATTTTTTGAGGCGTTTGTGCCCACCTATGTACTCTGACACTTTTTGACACACACACACACACACACACACACATATATACATATTTATTTCTTATGGATCACGTTTCTTTACAAATGTGTATACATATGTATGTGTGTGCAACATGCCAATCTAATACTTGATTAGCTAGGGTATTTCTTATTAATTTAATCTCCTAGGAACATGGATATATGTAATGTAATCAAAGCAATGTTATAAAAGACATACCCTCAGGAAACATCGATGTAATGTAGGATCATATACGTGGTAAACTCCATTTAACTGGGACACAACTAGTTGTGCATATAAGTAAACCTGGAGGTGAGAAATGCCATGCGAAAAATCGTCACGAAGCAACTCTTTCACTTCGTTGTACTCGGCGACATTGTTTATGGTGTCACCTAGACAGATACCTTCGGAATATTTCAATTGGCCTTGAGGTGTGAATATCACCCAAGATGCGGAAGCAAGCCTCCGAGTGTGTCAGCTAGCGCTGTCCGCGAACCCAAAGAACACCTCTGGTTCACTTTACATATGCCACAGTGAAAAAGATAACATAAATAACGATGTGTCCATAAAATAAAAAGACAAACATGTTGTATAAGAACTATACATATGTACAAGAAGTCACCCAGGAGACCAACCTAAGAGTAATACTTCTTGAGGTAGAGCCCATTTCTAGGCTCTGCCAAGGCATTTTCTCAAATTCAACTAGATGATAAGCACCCTTCTTTAAGACCTCTTTCATGATAAAAGGTCTGAACCACATGGGTTTGAACTTGCCTGGCCCCAGGAAATCTTTGTCTTGGTCATAGACCAGGAAAAGGTCGCCTTCAGAGAAAATCCGAGGATGAACAGATCGATCATATTGACACTTGAATCGTTTCTTGTGAGCCTCATTAGCCAAGGCTGCATCATGGCATTGCTCATCGAGCTGCTCAATATACAATAGGCGTTCATCAAGCGGTGAAGTGTCTGGAAATAACTCTACATCCAAATTTAAAGACGGGATCTAGCACTCAATATATAAGACTGCTTCCAGCTCGTAATCGAGTTGAAAAGGTGAGAAACCAGTGGCAGTCTTTATAGACACTTGGTAGGCCCATAATGTTGAGTACAACATCAAATGCCAATTTGAATTGGCAGAATTGATCATTCGCTGAAGAATAGTCTTGAGGGAATTATTCACAG
Source organism: Picea glauca (assembly GCA_000966675.3). Classification (NCBI taxonomy): domain Eukaryota; kingdom Viridiplantae; phylum Streptophyta; class Pinopsida; order Pinales; family Pinaceae; genus Picea; species Picea glauca. The sequence goes on from JZKD02S1507180.1 coordinate 691,399, forward strand.
CTTCCACTTGACCATTCTCTTGTGGGTAGTAGTGTGATGAATGTTCTTGCCTCAAACCAAGATTTGATGTTAACTTGGACATCATTTTGTTCTGAAAGTGACTACCATGGCTAGTGACAATCTCCTTCGGGATGTCGAACCTTGCTACTATCTGGTTAAAAATGAAGAGAGTCGTTGTTTCACCATCATTGTTAAACACTGGTATAGCGTCGACCCACTTGGTGAAGTAGTCTACCACTATGATGATATAACGATGCCCCCTGGTTGAAGTCGGGTGACATGTAGTGAAATAAATCCCCCATTTAGTGAAGGGGCCAACAATGATGATGGGAAACATGGGAGCATGATATGCCCTCATCTTCCTAGAGAAGATCTGATAGGGGTGGCACTTCTTGACCGACTCAACGCAATCCTTGATTAACGTAGGCCAAAACTAACCAGCTCGTAGAATATTCTGGGATGTTTCCAACCCAGACAAATGACCACCACATGCTCCAATGTGGCAGTCATTAAGAACAATTTCTACTTCCTTGTGTATAAGGCATCGATGAAGAATGCAATATACACCTTGACGATACAAAGTGTCATCGAGTATGATATAATTTTGTGCCTGATGGTGAATTCATCGATGCTCATCGCGAGAAGCAGAAGCAAGGCACTTCAAAGTCTGGAGATAGAATAGTATATATCCATACCAAGGGTTTGAAGATGCGATCAGAAAAAGATCTCCTTTAATAGGAGATTCTTCGGGCGTATCATCACTAGATTCAACCAGAAGTTCAGAAATAAGTTCCGCAAAGACTAGTGACTTTTTGTATTTTGCAGAAACAAAATCCAAGTCAAATTCCTAGAGGATAATAATCCATCTACTGATCTTTCTTCCAATGACTCGTCGTGTCAACACATATTGAAACAAATTCAAAATGGCAATGACGGTGGTCTTACGAAGCATAATATAATGGAGGAACCGATGGACAACATGCACTGCTACCAATGCAAGCTTCTCAACATGGGAATAATTGAGTTTCAGCCCAACCAGGCCTCGACTCAGGCTATAAATCACATGCTTCTCGAGTGGATCCTCCTCTTGAAATAAGACCATACCGATGGTTTACTCTGCGGCGACCAATTACAATAAGAAATATTTATTATAATTGGGAGGTCGAAGTAGAGGGGTAGACGTAAGGGAGCGTGTCAACGCTTCAAAAGAGCACTGAGAGGCTTTGTCCCAATAGAAAGGGACTCCCTTTTTCAATAAACGCATGAACCCTTTAGTTATCTCAGCATAGTTTGTGACAAAACACCGAAGAAAGTTATCTTTCCTCTGTAATCTTTGAAGTTGGGGTATTGTGCACGGGGGAGACAACTGAACTATCACCTCAACCTTAATAGGATCGACCACGATTCCTTTTTTTGAAACTATGAAACCTAAAAGACGACTTGACGTCACGCAAAAACTACATTTTTTAGGATTCAAGCGAATCCGATAGTAGCGACATCGTTCGAAGATTAGTCGAAGGTGTTATCACTCCAAGAAACTCCTTAGGGTTGCAGGCTAAGGATGCTTGGTAACTTAGAAATAATGGTTTTTATGTGTTTGGGACAATGGGGTCTTTAATGATTTATGTAAGAAACAACTCATCACACATCTAAAGATACAATGCTTTTAGGGAACAATAATCAGATCAAATAATTGAAAGAGAGGATGGAGAATACTATTCTTGATTGCCAATACAAGTGATTGTAGGGATTAATACAAGACAGAAATAAATCCTTTAGTTTCAAGCCTATGAGTTCAATAAAGAGATAACAGTCTTTATGAACTAAAATAAACTCAAACAAAGTACAGAAAATGAAAGATGGACAATTCTGATATTGAAAACGAAAGGAAACTATACTTTATTATTGCAAAAAGAGTCTATACAGTAGCATGAAATATCTCCCAGTTTGAACCCTTATCTCATATCAAAAATAGGCATTTATAGCCTCTTACAATCTGTTTTATAGATCCTAAAAACATGGATCTGTATTTAATAAAAGTAATTCAAATCTAACTAAACAACTTTGAAGATAAAGACTTAAAAACTAAACTTAATACTCGACTTGTCTTCAATCTCAAACATTCGCCATCTGCATCCTTCAGTTCCTGGAATCTTTGATTTGATGCAATGTGGCAAAACACCTATCCTGATAGTTGAATTTCTCCAACGTTCATGGTCGATATTTGAGGAAGCTTGTTTTGCATGTGATTTCCAAAATTCCCTCAAATATTTGATGTCAAATCCTTTGCAAGTAATTTTCATTCCCTTGATACTCTAGAAGTCCTTCAAAACCTGTGAGAAATGACATGTTCTGTCCCTGGCTTCAAAAAAGGCTTTTCCAGCTTTCAACAGCTAACTCGTTTAATATTTTGCGGGTTAGCTGATGAAATCGCTGCCTTTCACCAGCTAACGGGTCAAAAAATATCGCTTTGCGCTGATGAAAGCTCTGACTGCACCCAAAACGAGTTTTCATCTTCAAAATTTTGATTTCATCAAAACTCAGTGTGTCTCTGATTTCTCACCTTGCATATTAACAATGACTTGAGCAAGTACCTTCAAATCGGGATGGGATTTTTGCCTTAGTTTTTGTTTCAATCTCCTTATCTATCTTTTAAGGCGTTTGGCAAGCCACCATAGGCTATTGTACTCTTTGGTGAGTTTCTTCTTTCTTTTCTTCTACTTTAACACTTTTCCGAGCCAGTCTCTCAAATGCAGCATTGGTTTTGGCAAAGTTATCAGACAACTTCTTATACCTTTCTTTGATCACCCGTTCCAAAACCTCTTGCTGAGAAATTACATCTTTCAGATGTTTGATTTTCTGAGATTTCTTTGACTTGGATCTTTTTGATGTTTCTCCTTCCTCTGTATGAATGAAAGTCTCATAGTTTTGTGCAAACTCAGTTGACTACTCAGGACTCTTGGTGACAGGGCACTGTTCTTGTTGCTCTGATTCTGATTCTGTATAGGGCAAGTTTAATATATTGGTTCTCTTCTCTGTAAGCTTCTCTGTGGGATGTTCTATAGTGGTTTCAAAGATTAAACTTTTCTTTGATTTGTGGGACTTAACTCCATAGATTCTATCTTCTAGAGGTCCAGGAAGGGTCCTTCTCTTCCTCGAACTACTTTGAGGAGTCGATTGTTTCTTTGAACCTTTCCCCTATTCATTTACCGGCTAAGTTTGTGTTTCAAAACCCTCCCAAAATAAGAAATGCTGCCAGCTCCTTCCCTGCTATTTTAATTCCTCCAAAATGATCAATTTAATGAGGCTGAAGTGACACGGAGTATTCCTCATGCTTAGGGGTTGAGCTTGAATTTTCTTGCAGACCTTGGTTAAAATCTTATGTAAGAAAAAAGGCAAATTGAGGAGAGTCTTGCCTGTGAAATGGTCCAGGAGCTTAAAATGATACATCATAAGTTTGTCATACCTGCCCTCTGAGGTAATGTAAAGTTGGATTCCCTTGAAAATCTCCTTCCCCTCCTCTTCTAGATAGGAAACAGGCATGCCCTTCTTCCCTGCGTTGTACTTGAACTCTTCTTTTAAATAAGCTCTGAAATTCAAGTTTTTGGTGGCAGTGGTTTTAAACCAACTCTGGCCCGTCCTTGGTAGGTTGGTCGTTGCAGCAATGGCAGCTTTGTCTACTAAGATCTCCAAGGACCCAACACGAGCCTTATTCCCATCGAAAGTCTTGGCAAAATCTTTTGCTGTCGACTGGTGGCAACCATTTTGCAGCCTCTCAACGAATTCAATACACCCTGCATTTGAAAAATGTTTCTAGACTTCGGGATGTGTCTATAAAAAGATAGGTTGTCCAACTCTTTCCTGAGTAGAGCACCACTGTGTCTCCTCGCCATTCTGAAGCTTAAAAACCCCAACAATCTTGTATATCAACCCCTGCAACCGTTGTTCAAGCCGAAGTTTTGCATTGTTGAAAGCACTCAAGAGTCGGCTCTGTTTTCTAACATTTGAAAGTTTAACAAACCTTCATGAACAATGTATGATATGGAAACAATGATCTGATTTGATGTTGTCAGACCAGCAGTACAGCCTCTGTACCTGATTTGTTGAATTCGAAATTACCATTTTTGGCGCCATGAGTGTGCAGCATGCGTCACTGAACCAGATCCGCGTTGTAATCATGTTTTGATGTGCAAAACTGAGTCTCCATCATTACCCACTTTCATCAGCACATGATTTTGATTTTCATGACATGGGATGATCGTATCATTATTAGTTTTTAGAAACATGGATAACACGCACGTGATTCTCGTTTTCTCCAGTCAACGGTCCGTGGAAAATGCCCCTTTAGTTGTTGATACTTACCGCTTTCACCAGTGCATGATCCTGTGAAAAACCCACTTTAGCTGTTGAAATTCTTCACTTTCATCAGTGCAGGCTCCCGTAAGAACTACTCCGTAGCTGTGGAAAATCTTTACTTTCATCAGCGCACGATCCCATAAGAACTGCTCCGTAGCTATGGAAATTCTTCACTTTCATCAGCGCACAAACCACGACCATGCTTCTTTGGATATTTTGAAATTTAACGCTTTCAGCAGTGCACAGACCTATGAAAGATGCTCCTTAGTTGTGGAAAGTCGCCACTTTCACCAGCTAACACTCATTTTTTGGACACAGGTTAGCTGTTGAAAGAAAATCATGAAAATTTTGAAAAGAAGACTTTTGTGGGTCATCTTATTCCTAAAACAAAATCAAAACCTAAACCTTACAGCTAGAAAAACTCAAAAATAACTTGAGAAAACTATCGATAGCCAAGCTATCCACCACAAAATGTGACCAAAGGGACGGGTTCATTTTGGGAGTTAACATTTGGCTCCAACTGGGATGGGCATCTCCCTGTGAGGTGACCAAGAACCTAGCTAGACTTAGTAGACTTATTACAATTTGAAACAGAAATTTGAAAAATAGTTGCTAGTACCATTGGGCATGGAGTTATTTGAATGATAGAAATAAAGAAAACAGAACTGAAAAGAAATATGTACAAATAGAACAGGGGTTCAAAGGAAGCCTTATGAGAAATACATCTTTAGGAAGCGCCCGTTGAAAGGGCCACTTATTACTGCCTCGCCTGAAAGAGTTTGGAGAACAAAGGTATTGTTCTGCTGCACCACTGTTATGACAAAAGGACCTATCCATACAACCTCAAATTTTCCGTGTTTCCCCTTCTCCTGCTTTGCTGCATCCCACTTTAGGACTAAATCCCCTGTTTTGAAGACATCTGGTTTGACTTTCTTTTCGAAAGTTTCTTTGATTCTTTCTTGATGCAATTCTATTTTTTCCAAGAGCCGCTCTCTATCTCGCTGTAGTTCTACCAAATTATGAATTCTCCTGGTCAAATCATTTGGTTCAGAATCAGTTTCTTGTAAGAACTTTGCAACCGACAATGCAAGTTGAACAGGAAATATGGCCTCAGTACCATATACCAACTTGAAAGGAGATGTACCAATTGATTTCTTACATGTAACCCTGTCAGCCCACAAGGCAAACTTCAGTTTGGAATCCCAACCTCTGGCATTTTGTTCAAGCAGCTTCTTTATGATTCTGACTAAACTCTTGTTGGATGACTCAGCTAAGCCATTCCCTTGCGGATAGTAAGCTGTGGAATGTACTAGCTGAATTCCCAGCTCTTCACACAATTTCACCAAGTGTTTATCTTTGAATGCAACAACATTATCAGTGACCAACCTCTTGGGACAGCCAAATATGGCAAATATGTTTTCTTGCAGAAAATTTATGATGACAATATAATTGGTGTTCTGGGTGGGAATCGCCTCAATCCACTTTGTAAAGTAATCGGCGGCAACCAGGATCCACCGGTGCTGACCACTAGAAGGCGGATGAATTTCACCTATGAAGTCCAGGCCCCACTACTGGAAAGGCCCTGTGACCACTATAAGTTTGAGGGAAAGAGACCTTAATTGTTGTTTACCTTCGAATCTCTGACATTTGTCACATGTTTTCACAAACTCATACACATCTGAAAATAAGGATGGCCAGTAGTAACTAGACTTAAGATTTTGTGTGCGGTGGTTTTCCAATAGTGATGTCCCCCACATTCACTATTATGAAACTCAATCATGACCTTAGCTGGCTCGTCTTGGTTTACACACCTCAACAATAAAGCTATGGGATTTTTCCAGAACAACAAGTGGTCATTGATGCAGAAATTTATAGCTTTGAGCTTCAAAGCCCTTCTTTGAGTCTTTGTCAAATCTGATGGGACTAATAAAGTTTGTAGAAACTGAATTATATGACTGTACCATTTTCAATCAGCTAAGTGAGATGAGACCTGCATTTCCTCACCCTCTTTGTTCTCTGAAGACTGAACATTTTCTGCATTGATACTCATCAGATTTATTTCAAGCAGCCTGCAATTTTCTTCTGCTAGAAGTTTGGCAAGGCCCTGACCCTTCACAAGTTTTGTTGGTTTGATTTCGACATCGAATTCAATCAATCTTGCTATCCACTTACTCCTTTTTCCGTCAATGTCAGGCTGGACAAGAACATCTTTAACTGAACTGGAGGGAACAAAAGCTGTTACCTTTTATTGAAGAATGTAGACCCTGAAAGCTTTCAGTGACTTGACAAGTCCATATGCTTGTTTCTCCAACAATTCATACTTTACCTCTACATCTCTCAATACCTTATTGAAGAAGGCAACCGGCTGCTCCTGATCGTCAACGTTTTTCTACAAGAGTACTGCTGCGATTGTATCACTTGAAGCAAATGAAAAAATGTAAAATACCTTGGAGAAATCAGGGTTGATCAGAACAGGGGCTGTTGTGATGGCTTCCTTAATGGCATTGAATTAATGTCTGGTTTCTTCAATCCATTTTACCTCAGAGTCCTTTCTCAACATAGCAGTGATATGTTTCGTGAGTTTAGCAAAATTTACTATAAACCTTCTGACAAAGTTAATAGTCCCAAGGAAAGACTGAATGTCTTTCTTTGATCTAGGAAGAGACAGATTTTTAATTGCTTCTACCCTCTTTGGGTCAATCTAAACCCCATCAGCTGAAACAATATGCCCAAGTAATTTCCCCTCCTTAAGTACAAAATTCGATTTTTTTGGGTTAAGAGAGATGCCATACCTTCGACATTTCAGAAATGTCCTTCTTAAGTGCTGCAAATGAATTTTTTGGCTGCTTGAGAAAACAGTGATATCATCAAGATAAATCAAGACAAATTTATCTTTCTCTCCAATGAAAGCAATGTCCATTTCCCTTTGGAATGTCACTCCTGCATTCATCAATCCAAAGGGCATCTTTTCGTACATAAACGTACCCCATGGAGTGGTAAAGGCAGTCTTTTCCTTGTCTTCTGGATGGACAACAATCTGGTTGTATCCGAAAAACCCATCAATAAAAGACATCACCTTTGATCCTGACACCTTCTGCAGAATATGCTCCATTTTAGGCAGAGGGTAGTTTTCCTTCCTGGAGCACTTATTCAAATTTTTGAAATCTATGCAGAGTCCGATCTCCCTATTCTTCTTCCTAACCGATACAAGATTCACAATCCATTCTGAATACCTGAGAGGAATGATAATGCGGGCATCCAATAGTTTCTTAATTTCCCTTTCCATTGTAGGTAGCAACAAAGGGTTGAAGGATATGAGCTTCTGCCTAAATGGTTTGGTGTCTTTATTCAAGGGAATCTTATGCTGAATCACTTCTGTGTCAAAGGTCTTCAAATCATCATACTGCCAAGCAAAGATGTTTGCAAATTCCTTTAGCAATTCTCCATAATCAGCCCTTTGTTTTTCAGTCAAATGTGAGGCTAAGTTAACATGTTTATGATCTTGCTCACTAGCCACATTATACTGCAAAACATATTAGTCTTTTTCCCCACTTTGCAATTTGACAGCCACATCATTGTTATCGAACAACCTTTCCAAAGGGACCAAACCTTTGGGAATTCTGTTGGTGGATAGCTGAACTATTTCATGTGATGCGATTTTTCTCTTGAACTTTGGCTCCTCAACTTCATGATCATGTTCGTTCTCTTGATCAATCTGCAAATCTACAAACTCATCTATCACTGCAAGGAATATAGTGAGTTCATCATCGTCTTCAAAAACCTTCCAAAATTTTACGTTATCAGGGAGAGAGGGCCTATATTTAACTTGAATTTCGTAAGTTAATTTATGAGGCAGAGGGGGTATGAATGCACAAGCAGACACAGCTAATGAATCAGCCAATTCATTCATTTCTCTAGGTACAAATGAAATCTTAAAATATGCAAAATCGCGAATTGCCTTCAACACTTCATCTCTGTATGCCTTGAGCCTGACATGCTTCGCTTGAAAGGACTTATTCACCTGTTGGATAATCAAATCTGCATCTCCAAACACCTGCAATTTTTTAATGTTTCTTTCTTTGGCTGCATTCAGTCCCAAAAGTAATGCCTCATACTCAGAAATGTTATTAGTCACTTTAAAATCGAGTTTAAAGGACAAATGAGAAGTTTTCTTAGAAGGAGAAATGAATACCACTCCTGCTCCATTTGACTCCTTAGTGCAAGCACCGTCAAAGAACATGGTCCAATGGTCTTCTTCTATTGTTTCTGTGGGCTGAACTGTGATCTGATATGTAGGCTTTCTGAGCAGCAATGTATCAGGTGGTGAATCATTAATTTGCAGAATACAAGATCCCATACCTGTGTCAACCGAATAGATAGGATGATTGGATGGATTTTTCTCATCATTGATTACATATGCCAATTGAGATTCCCTGTAAAGCCTTTTGTTCACCCCTCCGAAAATGGGGATAGTAGCATAGAAGATATCCATTTGAAGAGTTCCACCTAGTCTCTTCATCCATGATCTTGATAGTAGACATCCAAATTTAGGAGGTATGTCAGCCACCACTATATCCATCACCATTGTCTTCATTGATGCTTGGGTCAAGGTTACAGCCAAATCCTTAATCATCCCAAGGAATTTTACTTTTCAAGAATCAAAGGAGAAAAGGTCATGATAAGACTTGGTGATCTCCAGCCCAAGCTCATCCATGACAGCCTTTGGCATCAAATTGTGCGAAGCACTGGAGTCCAACAAACAATTATGCAGTGTTTTCTCATGAATATTTAGAGAGATGTAGAAGGGAGGGCAACTATCATCTCTGTCTTCTATCATTTGGCCCAGAGTGATGGTTGGCTTGTCATCATAAATGTTGAGGATATCAACAGAAAGGGATACAGATTGGGGATCTAGAGTTTTGAGGATATCCCTTTTAAACATCTCATTTTTCATCAGCTCAACTAGAGAAATAGGGATCTTAATCTTTTGTATTTCAGCCTCAAAATTAAAATAATATGGAACCTTATCAGCAGATTTATCATAAACCTTTACCTGATGTGAAGGGGATTCCTGATTTCTTTGTTGTTCGATAGGAGGCTGACTTTCTGGAGTTTAATGGTTGACAGGGGCAACAGTCTTCTTAGGAGGAGCAGATGCTTTCACCTTTGAAGGATCTGCTTGCTAATCTTCTGATGTCTGATCCTTTTTCTTAACAGGGGAAGTAGTCTTTTTAGGAGAGGCTGGTACGTCTTGTTGAGAAACATTAGATTTGGATTAGAGGTTATATCTATTTTTATTTTCTATTGTGAAAATGCCATCACCAAGAAGATCATCTTCTATCTGTTCAGTCATTAATGATTCCTCATAGTCATGTTGTGTTAGATAAGATTTCCCTGTATCTTCTCCAACACAATGAATGTCACCTTCTCCATCTTCTTGATCTTTACCATTGTCTTCGTCCATCACAAGATTTTGAAGAGGGAACTTTATCCTCTGATCTTCATTAGAATTCCTTTCTCTTTGTAGGATCTGAGTTGGTTGATTATTCTTTCTGAAGCTATTTGGATTTTGATTCGGATTTCTGCCTGCAGAGTCATAATTTCCTCTCCCCTTCAAAGGCTATTTATTTTCGATCTTAATATTAGATATCTCAGAGGTTAGAGACTCTAGCATCTTGGCCATTTTATCGAGTTTTTTATCAGCATTTGATGAAGAGGAGGCTTCATTCTTTGGTCTTCTTCTATCAGAATCTCCTTTCCTCTTCTGGGAGGCCAGAATATTAGATTCCACCTCAAGAGAAGCATCTTGCATGAGAGATAATGTTGGTGACCTCCTTTCTCTCAACAACAAACATAAATCTGAATCAAAGCCATCAGAATATGTGATCTTGGCAGAAGCATCTGATGGTTTTATCTCAGCTGGTATTTTTCCATACATCCGGTTGAACCTCTTAGTGAAGTCAGAGACTGACTCACTACTTTGTTTCCTCAAGTTTCCAAATTCTGTGATGTAGTAGACAAAATCTCTTCTGTCACCCCAATGTTTCAAAAATATCTCATCCAACTGTTCAATTCCGGCAATGGAACCAGCAGGGAGTTCTTTGAACCATTTCCTAGCATGGCCATCTAGGCTTTGGACAAAGACTCGTGTACAAACATCTTCTTGTTCAATATTAAGGTTCTCTTCATAACTGTAAAAAGCCTCAATATGTTCTTCAGCAGACACATCACCTTCGCCTGTGAATTTAGGCATATATTTTTGATAGTCTCCCATTGGCATGGCTGCTACTGGGTTAGGCAATATAAGGGGTGCATACCTAGCAGCTAGGATTTGTTGCATCTTGGTCAAAGGAGGTGGTGCAACCATGACTATCAGAGGCAGGAAAATGATAGTTTCTTCTTCAAGCCTTTGACACTGGAGGAATGTGAAAGAGGTGAATCTTCTAAAGGGAAATAAGTCTGATAAGAGGCCCTGTAAAAATTTGCAAGCTTCCCAGCTAAATTTTCTTCACCCTTAGCAGATAACTCTTGGAGGAGGTGTTCAACAACAAGGAGGCTAGTATAAATGTTCAAGTGATCTTCTTGTTGCTGAGAGTGGAAAGACTCAAGGGAAGAAGAACTATGGCTTCTTTCTAAAGTATTAGAGGTTTTTTCAATCAAATTATAGTCTATCAATTTATCATCGCTAGTAATTTTCTGTTGATCAAAAAGAATTTGTTCTTCTACAGTATTTACAGTTGTTTTTTCATCAATGTTCTCTGAAGAGAAACCAAAATTTTTTGTAGTACATTTTCCAGAACTAAAAAGAGGATTACCTTTTGTATTTGAAGTTTGACCTTGAATCGTCTTTCCCTTCCTGAGAATTAATTCTGGATTGAACACTAGTGTGGTCGGTGCTTCTTGAGGATTCACCCTAGTACTGATCCTCTTAGGAGCCAGGATGAACTTGTGGAGTCGCCAGATAGATGATTACAACCAACTGAAAGTGTCTAATATTTGTCTATCATCAAAGATCAGCTCTGTGTCGTATCCCAGGAAAGAAGAGCTTGAATTCCGTTTCCCCGACAATGGCGCCAATTTGTTATCACTCCAAGAAACTCCTTAGGGTTGCAGGCTAAGGATGCTTGGTAACTTAGAAATAATGGTTTTTATGTGTTTGGGACAATGGGGTCTTTAATGATTTATGTAAGAAACAACTCATCACACATCAAAAGATACAGTGCTTTCAGGGAACAATAATCAGATCAAATAATTGAAAGAGAGGATGGAGAATACTATTCTTGATTGCCAATACAAGTGATTGTAGGGCTTAATACAAGACAGAAAGAAATCCTTTAGTTTCAAGCCTATGAGTTCAATAAAGAGATAACGGTCTTTATGAACTAAAATAAAATGAAACAAAGTACAGAAAATGAAAGAGGGACAATTCTGATATTGAAAACGAAAGGAAACTGTACTTTATTATTGCAAAAAGAGTCTATACAGTAGCATGAAATATCTCTCAGTTTGAACCCTTATCTCATATCAAAAATAGGCATTTATAGCCTCTTACAATCTGTTTTACAGATCCTAAAAACATGGATCTGTATTTAATAAAAGTAATTCAAATCTAATTAAACAACTTTGAAGATAAATACTTAACAACTAAACTTAATACTCGACTTGTCTTCAATCTCAAACATTCGCCATATGCATCCTTCAGTTCCTAGTATCTTTGATTTGATGCAATGTGGAAAAACACCTGTCCTGACAGTTGAATCTCTCCAACGGTCATGGTCGATATTTGAGGAAGCTTGTTTTGCATGTGATTTCCAAAAATCCCTCAAATATTTGATGTCAAATCCTTTGCAAGTAATTTTTATTCCCTTGATACTCTAGAAGTCCTTCAAAACCTGTGAGAAATTACCTGTTCTGTCCCTGGCTTCAAAAAAGGCTTTTCCAGCTTTCAACAGCTAACTCGTTTAATATTTTGCGGGTTAGCTGATGAAAGCGCTGCCTTTCACCAGCTGACGGGTAAAAAAATATCGCTTTGCACTGATGAAAGCTCTGACTGCACCCAAAACGAGTTTTCATCTTCAAAATTTTGATTTCATCAAAACTCATTGTGTCTCTGATTTCTCACCTTGCATATTAACAACGACTTGAGCAAGTACCTTCAAATCGGGATGGGATTTTTGCCTTAGTTTTTGTTTGAATCTCCTTATCTATCTTTTAAGGCATTTGGAAAGCCACCATAGACTATTGTACTCTTTGGTGAGTTTCTTCTTTCTTTTCTTCTCTTTAACACTTTCCCGAGCCAGTCTCTCAAACGCAGCATTGGTTTTGGCAAAGTTATCAGACAACTTCTTATACCTTTCTTTGATCACCTGTTCCAAAACCTCTTGCTGAGCAATTACATCTTTCAGATGTTTGATTTTCTGAGATTTCTTTGACTTGGAGCTTTTTGATGTTTCTCCTTCCTCTGTATGAGTGAAAGTCTCATAGTTTTATGCAAATGTAGTTGACTGCTCAGGACTCTTGGTGACAGGGCACTGATCTTGTTGCTCTAATTCTGAGTCTGTATAGGGAAAGTTTAATATATTGGTTTTCTTCTCTGTAAGCTGCTATGTGGGTTGTTCTATAGTGGTTTCAAAGCTTAACCTTTTCTTTGATTTGTGGGACTTAACTCTAGAGATTCTATCTTCTGGAGGTCCAGGCAGGGTCCTTATCTTCCTCGAACTACTTTGAGGAGTCGATTGTTTCTTTGAACCTTTCCCCTGTTCATTTACAGGCTGAGTCTGTGTTTCAAAACCCTCCCAAAATAAGAAATGCTGCTAGCTCCTTCCCTGCTATTTTAATTCCTCCAAAATGATCAATTTAATGAGGTCGAAGTGACATAGAGTATTCCTCATGCTTAGGGGTTGAGCCTGAATTTTCTTGCAGACCTTGGTTAAACTCTTATGTAAGAAAAAAGGCAAATTGAGGAGAGTCTTGCCTGTGAAATGGTCCAGGAGCTTAAAATGATACATCATAAGTTTGTCATACTTGCCCTATGAGGTAATGTAAAGTTGGATGCCCTTGAAAATCTCCTGCCACTCCTCTTCTAGATAGGAAACAGGCATGCCCTTCTTCCCTGCGTTGTACTTGAACTCTTCTTTTAAATAAGCTCTGAAATTCAAGTTTTTGGTGGCAGTGGTTTTAAACCAACTCTGGCCCGTCCTTGGTAGGTTGGTCGCTGGAGCAATGGCAGCTTCGTCTACTAAGATCTCCAAGGACCCAACACGAGCCTTATTCCCATCGAAAGTCTTGGCAAAAGCTTCTGTTGTCGACTGGTGGCAACCATTTTGCAGCCTCTCAACGAATTCAATACACCCTGCATTTGAAAAATGTTTCTGGACTTCGGAATGTGTCTGTAAAAAAAATAAGTTGTCCAGTTCTTTCCTGAGTAGAGCACCGCTGCTTCTCCTCACCATTCTAAAGCTTAAAAACACCAACAATCTTGTATATCAACCCCTGCAACTGTTGTTCAAGATGAAGTTTTGCGCTGTTGAAAGCACTCGGGAGTCGGCTCTGTTTTCTAACATTTGAAAGTTTAAAAAACCTTCATGAACAATGTATGATATGGAAACAATGATCTGATTTGATGTTGTCAGATCGGCAGTATAGCCTCTGTACCTGATTTGTTGAATTCGAAATTACCATTTCTGGCGCCATGAGTGTGCAGCATGCGTCACTGAACTAGATCTGCATCGTAATCATGTTTTGATGTGCAAAACTGAGTCTCCATCATTACCCACTTTCATCAGTGCATGATTTGGATTTTCATGACGTGGGATGATCGTATCATCATTAGTTTTTAGAAACGTGGATAACACGCACGTGATTCTCGCTTTCTCTAGCCAACGGTCCGTGGAAAACGCCCCTTTAGTTGTTGATACTTACTGCTTTCACCAGCACATGATCTTGTGAAAAACCCACTTTAGCTGTTGAAAGTCTTCACCTTCATCAGCGCAGGCTCCCGTAAGAACTGCTCCATAGCTGTGGAAAATATTTACTTTCATCAGCGCACGATCCCATAAGAACTGCTCCGTAGTTGTGGAAAGTCTTCAATTTCATCAGCGCATAAACCACGACCATGCTTCTTTGGATATTTTGAAATTTAACGCTTTCAACAGCGCACAGACCTATGAAAGATGATCCTTAGCTGTGGAATGTCACCACTTTCACCAACGAACACTCATTTTTTGGACACACGTTAGCTGTTGAAAGCAAATCATGAAAATTTTGAAAAGAAGACTTTTGTGGGTCATCTTATTCCTAAAACAAAATCAAAACCTAAACCTTACATCTAGAAAAACTCAAAAATAACTTGAGAAAACTACCGATATCCAAGCTATCCACCACAAAATGTGACCAAAGGGATGGGTTCATTTTGGGATATAACAGAAGGTGTGCGGGATGATCAGCTCTCTTGCGAGATCGTGATGCTAGATCGTTGAGATAAGCCTCGACTATATGTCTAAGGTCATGGAAAGAAAAATACATGGCCCGTTGAAAAGTTGCTCCAACATTCTTCAGGACAAAACTCATCTTACAATAAGAAAATGTGCCCCACAGATAGATAAAAGCTATTTTATGTTGGTCTTCAAGTTTGATCTGAATCTAGTTATATCCTGAAAATCCATCCATGAATGAAAAGACCTCATAGCCTATGCATTCATCGACAATCTGATCAATGAATGGGGTGGGGAAATTATCCTTTGGACAGGACTTATTCAAGTCACGAAAGTCCATGCACACGTGAATCATACCATGTTTTTTGTTAACTAGAACGAGATTTGACACCCATTGCGTTAACTCTATGGGTTAGATAAAACTGACTTTAAGGAGTTTCTCAACTTCAGCCTCAATAGTTGTTGCTTTCCAAGGATTCACCGAACAAAGCTTATGTCAGACTATCTTGGCGTCAGGATAAGTCATTATCTCATGTTCGACAATTCTTATATCGATGCCTAGAATTTCCTCATAATATCAGGCAAAAACGTCGCGAAATTCCTTAAATAAGTCTATATAAATTCGAATCTCTTTGGGGGAGCATTCTGCTTCGACGAAAACATTCTCCACAATGTCAGGGGTTCTATAGATATCTATAGGGATCATTTCAGCGATGCTCTCCATATTAACCTAGGCATAAACTGCATGCATAGCCAGAGGATTAATATGACAAGACCTATCTCCTGTCATAGTCAACACAAATTCACCTGCCTCTATTCTTTTTAACTCCGAGAGGAAATAAGATCTGTTATGGAGATCATCCCAAGGTCTGTCCAGACCAATCAATGCCTCAAGAATTGCCTCATTTGAGGGAAAGACCGGGTCTAAAGAATCTGTAGTGGCGAGGGAACCTTGAGCCCAAATAGGCTCGAGAATTAGATCTAACTCCTGTGCAGAAGTCAGATCAGGGTTGACCAAATCTTGTTGGACAATACTGTATGCAAATTCTACCTGAGACAAGGGAATGGCCATGCCAGGATTCCATGTCCCTTCCATAAAGGTCGATGGGGAAAGAAGAGTCCATGGATTGTGAAATTAAGTCATTCAAAATGTCGACACTTGAAATATTTCAGCGCTACATTGGTCAGGGGCAACCGATATGGGCTTGACATCGCCAGAAGGAGGTGGGTAATCGAAAGTACCCATCAACGGTGGACACAAACCAACCCCTACATTGACGATGTCAGGTTGAGGGTTATCAATCATTGGGACCGTGGATGCCCCCAATGAAGGGTCAGAACGGGAGAAATACAACTGGTCAATGGTCAAGATTCGACCCTCGTGTGGAAACAACAAGACTCGAAAAACTATGGCAACTAATGCATGCATTGCATAGTCCAACTCCTTCCTTACAGAAGGTTGTAGTTGAGAGGCGCATTGACCACTTCAAATTTGACACACACGGTCTTCCCTCCTAACTGCACGGGGAAAGAAGGGATGATTCCATGTGGTCTAAAATAATAACTATCAAAGGAAATAAGAAGAGTAGGCGACAGAGACAAAACGGGTTGGCCAGTGGCCTTCCAACATGCCAATGACATCACACAGGGCAAGGCGCCCTCATAAACCACTGTACGGAAGATATTCCGAGTAAACAAATTTGTGGTGTAAGCCACTACTATCTGAAACGCAACGTGGTTAGGGAGATCAATTTTCAATTCGGTCGTATAGAGAATGATCGTTCTCTGATTACAAGTCTCTGGAGATCCCAAGGTGGATAACAGAGTAGTTTGTGAAAAATTGCGCAAGGGGTTTGTGAAAAATCCTCCACCACAGAGTAGTTTTGGGAAGCCCTCACGTTCAGATTATGCGAAGCTTTATTGAAAACCCCTTTTGGGAAGTGTGTCATTGTTTCGCCCATCGTCTTCTCGATCTAGAGAGGAAAAAGTGGGTTTGTGGCTTCTTTACCCTTTTCGACAAATTCTGACATTTTGTAATCATGTGCCATGGTCACTATATAAGCGTCACCTTTCATCATGTAAACCTTTGCGGACGAGGTAGACGCAGGTTGTCCCTGACTACCCCCATCCATGCTCGAAAAAGATGAGGCTAGAGTCATATTTTTCCCATGTGTAAATGGGTTCACCAACATAGAAGGTTGTTGCTACACCAATAACTTCCGAGCCTCCGCAAGTCGAGGGCACATGTGAGTCAGATGCTCCTCTATGCAAAGGTTAAACAGATACTTCGACTTTCTCTTCTCTATGTTTTCCCCACCAACATTGTTATTAGGTTTCTTATCCCTCTTACCCTTCTTGTTTCATTGTTTTTTATTTCCTTCAGTCTTCTGGTTGGCCTTCAGGTTCGTCGACTGCACACTATGTACGTCCGATGTTTAGGTAGGGGGAACAGTCGAACTGGCGGTATGGTTGGCCGCTATCTGATGTATCGACAATTGTTGCAATTTATTTGACAACATATCAGTGGGATTTCCTCGTGATGAACCAACTATACCATCGACATGTGGTCCAGAATTTTGTCTAGCCTTGTCGAGGATGGACCATGGCGCATCTAGAAAATTCTCATAGAGTAAGCCAGACTGAGAGTATATCAGTTCAAGTTGTTGTGCTCTCATTATCGCCTGCTCTGAAAAAATTCCTGAAGTTGCAACATCCTTGGATAAAACTAGCACCAAAGACTTCAGGGACTACTCCAACAATAAATCCGATGGGACCTGTACCTTAATCAAGCTCTTCCATCGTCACCATTCTTAGATGTGATCCGAGATATGATTGGCCTTAGTCTGCTCAAAGTTGGCCAACAATTCAGGGCCAACATTGTATGTCACGGGTAGTTGGAAATGGTTTAGGAATACCATTGCCAAGTCACTAAAGTAAGAATATCTTAAGCATTCAAGTTCGATGTACCATTTAACAGCACCCCCAATAAGAGTGCGTTGAAACAGGCGCAAATGTACAGAGTCGTCTTGTAGTGAGTTTGGAGAGCACCATAGGTGGAAAGTTGTCACGTGATCACCTGGGTCTTTACCAGGATTTCCTTTGAATTTTGGAATATCTGAGGGAAACTTAGTCAGCATAGGAGGCCAATGCGGATCATGACAAATCGGGTCGCTAAGCAACCTTGACAAGTATGGCAGGTGTAACGTTGCCAAAAACGGTAGGTTGGGTTGAGTACTATTTATAGGAAAAAGGGGGCCTGGACTTTGACTGGCACCAGGTTGCTAGAAAAAGTTGGGTTGCTGGCAAGGGTTCTGGTAAACACCATGGCCTTGACCAGCATACGAAAACTACATTTTTTGGGATATCATCGACTGATTCCTGTAATTGGACGACGACGGTTTGGCATGGATTGCTCCTTGCGTTGTGTTCCAAATATTCTGGAAGGGGGTGCCCCCATCTGATCCAATGGGCATAGGTATTAAACCTTGCCCAGGGTTCCATTGACCATGGAAGGGGTTTCCCCCAACCGACATCCCTTGCGAGGGAGCTGATACCTACCAAGGATTCCAAAGTCCTTGTGAGGAGAAAACTCTTGTACTTGTCCCCTGTGTAGGAATAGTACCCTACGCAGAATTATGTTTTCCAAAACCAAGGTTGCCCCCAGCCGAGACGACAACGGAAAAAAAAGCGTTATTACCAAACGCGCCGAAAAAATAGAACAACATGGATCCCATTGGCGTGGTGTAATATGAAGGTCCTAGACTGCTTGCTCCAAACAAGTTGTAGTTCATGTTCGACTCGATAGTTTTTTGGAAAGCACCACCGAGCGAAGGGGATAGAGGAGGTATATGACCCCCACCATAAGGATATAATTATAGGAGACCGAGGTGCCCCCAATATACCCTTGCACAGGAGCTTTGGAGCTCCTCTCCCCTAGAACCATGGTCTATAAGGTGGATTAGGAAAGGATGGAATTTGAATCGAAGTTGGGCATCCCATATGGAAATGGAGGGCTCGTCGCACTCTACGTAAACATAGAAGTAGTCACCATCGCTGACAGTATCGGACCACTACACGAGGTAGAGGGGGTCGAGACCATTGTGGTCCAGACCGGTGAAGGTGGGTTAGGAGGAAAAATACCCCCTATGGTGGAAGACGTTAAGGGAGTGTGAGGACTCCTGGACGAAGTAGCAACATTTTCTTCCATAGCTTCTTGTAAGACTATCTGACGATTATAAGGTGTTACCCTTGGAGGGACAACTTGTACCAAGATTGGTGTCGACAAGTCAGTGATCAGAGGGTTAGCCGGACCAAGAGATTCTGCTCCAAGTTCAGAAATAGTAGGCTCCTCCATATTCGAGTAATCTCCTCTCGGAGCTGGCTCAGGCACAGTTTCCTACGACCTAGTCGCTTCAAATGAACCTTGCTCGTCAAGTCTTCATCGTAACGGTGGCGGTGGTGGCTCCAATGTAACCAATGGTAGGCCCTGAAGCCTTCGCGACCGATGGATCTCTTTATCTTCCACTTTGTGAAAAGATCAATGACAGAGTAAGTCTTTAACTAACGTTTAAAACCAAGCACACACTATAAAAATTCATATAAGATAAACCAAGCAAACTACTATCTAATTGGAAGAACAGTTACGCCATCCAACACTAGAGCAACTTACCGGTGCAAGTGAAACTCGAACATGGAAGCACCCTCTGGGTATACTCTACAAGTGTGACCTAATGTCTACCCTAGGTACCATGGTATACCCTCGCAATTACCTGTGTAAGTCACTAGAGTAAAGGAAACTAAGTTTCCATCTCATAAACAGTCACCAGGCGAGTATAGTCGACAGTCAGGTGGACCGCAATGAGCAGGATAAGAAGTCTAGAACCTATCGGGCATATTGAAAGAAAGTGGTCTGAAAGACAATTGAGGATATTGAATGCATTCAAGGTCCATGAAGCTCCGTAGGCAAATGCAAACAATAGTATCCCATGACACATCCTCAATATGTGTTCCCCACAATGTTTAGTCCGGCTTTGAAGGGGTTATCTTCATTGCCTTTCCTCATGTGACCTCATGTTTAGCCCTTGTGTTAGAGGGGGGTCCTGGACAACTTTCACGTCACTGGACTTTAACACTCCCTAGCTCTAACTCCAATGTTTGTTTAAAAGCCTTGAAGAGTTTCCTCTCCAACCTAATTCAAGGATCTAACCCTAAACTAGTTGATTGACCCTACAAACATAAAAGTCTAGTTAATTTTGAATTTAGTGTTCATTTTAATGGCTTGTTTTAACTCAAAGGATATGGAAGTGAAACTAGTGATGTTTATGGGAGATGAAAAAGAGGAGAAATAAATGAAACTATGAAAGAAAAATTACTTCTAGTGAAAAATAAAGGCTTACAACTAGCTCTTTGTAACCAACTTTTTCATAACTAACTCTTTTCAAGATCTTTAAAAAGAAGACCTAAAATGAAATTTTGCTCGACTACAAGCTACTTAAGTTCTAAGAAATCAGTAACGAACTTAAACAATTAACTCTTTTTCCTTTAAAGTAAAATAACTAACCCTAACTACTTTACCAAACTAAGAATGAAAATCTTTTTTCTTTTTTGGAAATGATTTAAATAGGAAAAAATTGAGATAATTTTTTTTTTCTCTTTTCTTTAAAGAAAATGAAAGGGGGAAACAAAATACAAGACAACACTGAAATTGACCTTTGTCCCATTGCGGATCGCAGGGAGTCACTAAAGACACCAAATAGGATGATCAACAAACTCAAAGACTCGCCTAAAACCCTTTTAGAGGTAAACACAAGAAATCTTCAAAAAGACAAGCAAACTGACATCTAACCCAAGCTATGACTGTAAAAACAGAGACATTGAACTCTCTCAAGAAAACCTCAGAAGTAAATACCTCAATCAGAGACGAGGTTGACTGCCTCTTCTTAAAAACAATCTCTTGAACCAGGTACGCTATTGATGCTTAACCAGCCTGCGTATGTACATGGGTTGTCTATAAATCAGGGCATGTATGTACACATGCTGACCCATAGTTGTTGGTTATGGAGCCTGATTATGTTTCTGATTCAGAGGTCCTTTATTTCAGCCATGTTTACACCCCATGAAGACTTTACACCCCAGACGTATGTACACTCTTCCACGTGGAGGAGTGCAGAGGGGGGGTACCCCCTCTTTCCTTGTAAATGTATATTGTAATTTCATTGTAAATCTAGGCCGTTCATTATAAGGTCGCATATCTAACGGTAGAAATTATGTTAGGGTTTTTTGACCTAGAAGGAAACCCTCTGTTATGAGGGAAATGTATTGTGGTTGTGCATTATGGCGAGTATTGTATTCTGAGAGAGGAGACTGTGAGAGAAAGAAGAGGAAGTTACGATAGGTTTTTCTATAGGTTGTATCCCTTCATTTGTTGGATAATAATAAAGGAAGGACCTAGCAATTTCTCTGGTGGATGTAGCCCACACTGGGTGAACCATGTAAATTTATTTATGTCTTGTGTTTTGTATCTTCTGTGTTTTGTTTCCGCATTTGTTTTATTTTATTGCTCCATGGTCCTATTTTTCTAACAACTGGTATCAAAGCGAAAGGTAATTCGTAGGAAAAGAGGGTTCCTAGTTCAAGTGGGAGCAATGTTGGAAGATGGAAAGTTTAGGGTCGAGAAATTTAATGGACAAAACTACCAGTTATGGAAGATGCAAATGGAAGATTATTTATATTAGAAGGATCTATTCCTACCATTGGGCGAAGTAGCAAAGAAGTCGACGGCCATGAAGGACAAAGAATGGCAGATTCTTGACAGAACGACTCTAGGAACGATACGACTGAGCTTGGCAGCATCGACAACTTTCAATATTTCAAAAGAAAATACAATGAAGGATCTGATGGACGCATTGGCTAAACTGTATGAAAAACCCTCGGTGTCTAATAAGGTATTTCTAATGAAGAGACTATTTAATATGAAGATGTCAGAAGGTGGGTCTATAGAAGATCATTTAAATGAATTTAATACAGTTACTAATCAACTAAGTTTTGTAAAAGTGGACTTTGATGATGAGGTTAGGGATCTTCTAATATTGTGCTCATTGCCAGAAAGATGGAATGGCTTGGTCACGGCTATAAGTAACTTTGTCTCTGGTTCAAATACTTTAAAATTTGATGATGTTGTTGGTGTTATCCTTAGTGAGGAAATGTGATGGAAAAGGACAGGTGAGACATCAGGTAATGCGTTGAACATGGAGAACAGGGGAAGACAAAAGGATAGAGGAAATGGCTCAGGGAACTGCGGGAATTATAGGAAGGGCAGATCCAAATCTAGACTTGGAAAGATAGAGTGTTGGAATTGTGGGAAGAAAGAACATCTGAAGAAAGATTGCAGAGCTCCAATGAAACAAAGAGATGGACAACAGGAGAGAAATCAAGAAGCAAATGTAACAGGTGATGTGTTACAAGATGCTTTGATTCTTTCTGTAGATAATATTTCTGAGTCTTGGGTAGTAGAT
>JZKD02S1507180.1:715727-742163 GCA_000966675.3 Picea glauca
GTTGTTGCACTTTCAACAACAGAGGCAGAGTATGTTGCTGCTACAGAGGCTAGTAAAGAGATGATTTGGTTACAAAGGTTTATGGAGGAATTGGGAAAGAAGTAGAAGAATAGCAGGCATTACTGTGACAGTGAGAATGCAATTCATCTTGCAAGAAATCAGCCTTCCATTCAAGGACTAAGCATATACAATTGAGGTACCACTTCATACGATCCTCCTTGGAAGATGGAAATTTGAAGTTGGAAAAGATACACACTAGCTAGAATCCTGCAAACATGTTAACAAAGGGAGTAACCAGAGAGAAACTGAGTTCCTTCTCAGTTTCAGTTTGTCTTCAAGAATGAAGATGAAGATGAAGATGAAAAATTTTCCAGGTCCAAGAAGGTTCAGAGTCCATCATATACAACAGTGGTGGAGTTGTTGAGATCAGTCTCCAAGTGGGAGATTGTTGGTTGTGGAGCCTGATTATGTTCCTGATTCAGAGGTCCTTGCTTTCAACGGTGTTTATACCCCATGAAGAATTTACACCCGATAAGTATGTACACTCTTCCATGCGGGGGAGTGCAGAGGGGGGGTACCCCCTCTTGCCTTGTAAATGTATATTGTAATTTCATTGTAAATCTGGACTGTTCATTATAAGGTCGCATATCTAACGATAGAAATTATGTTAGGGTTTTTTGACCTAGAAAGTAACCCTCTCTTATGAGGGAAATGTATTGTGGCTATGCATTATGGTGAGTATTGTATTTTGAGAGAGGAGACCGTGAGAGAAAGAAGAGGAACTTACAGTAGGTTTTGTTGTAGGTTGTATCCCTTCATTTGCTGGATAATAATAAAGGAAGGACCTAGAAATTTCTCTGGTGGACATAGCCCACACTGGGTGAACCACGTAAATATGTTTCTCTCTTGTATTGTGTATCTTTTGTGTTTTGTTTTCGCATTTTTTTTATTTTATTGCTCTGTGGTCCTGTTTTTCTAACAACAACAAGGTGTGTATGTATTCGTGCTGACCCAAAGCAAGGCGCGTACACCTCTGTACTTATTCAAAAAACAAATAAAATAGATAGGTTGACAGGGTAGGGAGAACTGGTATGGCACTTAAAGGTGACTATAATCCCTTAAAAGACTTAGGAATCTCAACATAAACTTGAATGTACAAAAACCAATCAAATGCCCAAAAAATCCCCTAAAACCCTAGAGTCTTCCCCAGTATGGTCGCTAGTTCTGTTAGCAGGAAAACCCCCCTTAAGACTACACTAGGGTTCAGAATGTAGGTAGATCACAACTGTCTAAAAGTCAACTACTTCTCTAACTACCCCAAACATACCCAAGACTTATATAAGAAAATAAAATATGAGAAGGATTGGGTAACTATACCTCTACTCTGCATCCGATGATGATCCTCTTGCGCTTGAAATCTTCGTTGATTGCACGCCTCCTCCCAAGGCTAGCCTGCATTCAAAGATAGAAAAACAGAAAAGATACAAGCATGCAATTCATATACAAATAAGGGTTATATGTTATAATATCAAAACATAAACCATTATAAACATTCAATACACCATGATTTGGGACAAGAAAAGTGCTTCTTTTATTAATAATTTAATGATTATACCTTTTACAACCAAATACGTTTGTTGCTCCATGAACCTAGTTTGGGATCCTCTTCAACAAGATCCAAGTGCACCTCTGTCTAGATTCTCCTCTCAACCTTCGGATCTCTTATTGGGAAGTGAATGGGTTTCTGATGGAGGAAGAAGGGCTAATTGGGAAATGCAGGGGCAATTCTCACAAAAGGGCTGCAATTACTTGGGGCAAGGAGAGGATGTGAAACGGGCAGAGTTTCACTGTTCTTATGTCTATATGTAAAATGAGACCCAAACACCTCATTTTATATGGGAAAAGGATGGTTATTCGGTTGGGTGATGGGGGCAATAGGAAGTGAATTAGTTGGGAAACTACCCAATAGCCCGTAATCTCAACAAATTCCTTACAACTTTTTATTTTTTGTAACTTTTGCAAGTATACGCGGGTTGTAGTGGTGCATCATGCATACGTACACAGTTTGTAGTGATGCAACAAGTGTATGTACAAGGGCAATAGTGGTGTAGGGCGCGTACATATTCAAAAAATGGGTTTTTAGAAGAGCAACTCAGTGATGGCTTGGAAAAAAATGCAAGTAAGAGGGACAAAGGCCAGGTATGCATGTGTAGAGAAATTTAGGGCTATAACAAATATGGAATTGTTGCTTAATGATGCCTCCAAATCTACCATAAAACATGTTTGTTGTCCTCTTGCTTTGAAAACTAGCATTCTATTGAGATGTATTTATTCTTTGCAATCTATATGATGCCATTTGGATCATTGTTATTTAAAAATTATTTTCAAATTTACAAAATAAAACCCTGTAGGCTAATTGGCCAAAGAATGATGATGTGGTAATATGATCCAGAAGGATTTAGCGATCACTTCACCAATTTCCCTTTCATCATTTGTTGAGATACTTTCTACCTGTGCAATTTCCTCAGATGTGCTTATCATACTTGCTCTATTTTTTGAATGCATCACCACAACATCTATTGCCATGGTAATGCCCTGTCTCAAATTCATGGCATTCATCCCAGCTACAACTGACTTACATCCTTCTGTGAATATTCCAAATTAAGGATGGTAGTGCAGGTAGTGCCATTTCCTGCAACATCATTCGTAGCATTGGAAATTTACTTCACAAGACTTGAAACAACATTCTTTGACATGTTACTGCACTTGATAATTTTTTCTACAGTAACATCATCCTTTGTTACTTTTGGAACACCATAAATTTGTTTAATAACAACATTGAAATATAAGAAGACACCAGGTTCTAGTACAATGTCGTCCTTAACAACAACCCCATCACACATCACAAACAATGACATATTTCAGATTTGCATTGTAATAGATTGTCACATTATTCCAAATGTAATAACCTTGTTCTTGATACTGTCGTGAATGAGCAACTATATTAGAAATTAGAACCTTTAAGAGATTGAAGAGCACAAAAAATTGTGATAGCATCATTTGAGTCTACACCTGATGGAGATCTTTGCAATAAAACCTAGAAGAGGTGAAAACTCTAGAAAATTTAAAATGAATCTTCGAATTGTGGCAAACCCCCTTTAATATTGGATCACTTATGAGTGTTTTTTTGCACTTCACTGGAGTGGTACAAACTTGAGAGAAAATTTTCCACTACCCTGTTTCATAGTATTTACAGCTAGTTTCTTTAGGTTCCCCATCATCATCATCGACCAACTGAAAAAGTCTTGGCAAGGTTGATAAATATTGAAGATGGATTGCTAGTAGATTTCCTTTCTTTCAATATCTTATGTTTTCTTCCTTTGTACCAAAATTTATTCTTGGGAAGGCGTCGAATGAATGACTTGACTTCATAAAACTTCTTAGTGGACATATTTTGACCCTCTATCTTTGGATAGATTTGTAGAAACAAAAACCAAGATAAATGGTTAATAGCATGATAAACCCTAACCATTTGTAAGTTTGTGTTCTTTTAACTAGCTATGACCGAGGAGAGAAAATTTAAATTGTTGTCATCATATCTATGACAATAAATCTGGTTTGATCCTTTTATTGCCACTCTATCTTTGGTAGTCAAAACAAGAATATTATTTTTTTATGGTTTCAAGTTTCTGCACATGAGAAGTTTGTCTCTTGATGGGAATCATAGGAGAAATGTCGGTCTCCAATCTATGTCTAGGCCACACGAGCCTCTGAAGAAACTCGTCTTCGATCTCGTTCCTGGAAAATTTGACACTGCAACATGTCTCTTTGTTCACCATCTATCATGAATGCTTGGCATGGATGTTGGGTGCTCTATGATTTGGCATTTTATTTTTTTGTGTTTGGGACCTTATCCCACATGCATTAGAACAATGAAATATAATGAATTTATATTCATTGACCTTTCCAAGGTTGGTCGACCTGTAGTGCACAAACCTTGCTCCTTCTTGGACTCTCTCCTTGGCACCTTTTGTATTTTTTCCCATGACTTGGCATATAATGTGGCTTTGGGTGGTCTAGAACTCAGACATATACTTGAGTCTCCTTGGCACCTTTTGTGTTTTTTCCCGTGACTTGGCATATAATGTGTCTTTGGGTGGTCTACACCTCAGACATACACTTGAGATTGGGTTCGATGGTAATCGTCCCAATATTGTTTTATGAGAACAATCAAAGTTAAGTGTTAGCCTTGATGCTTGGGCTTGATATATGAATTGGAATCTATGGTAACTAGGAGATTCAAGTGCAACCTTAGTTTTGAATAATCAACCCAATTTTTTAAAGAACAACTACACAAATATAACATATTATATTAAAATTATAAAATAATATAATTTATAACATAAAGTTTAGTTTGGTTTCAAATAACAAGGGCAATTTGGTATTTTCGATCTCTATTTTTCAAAGGCCAATGAATTGCAAACAGAGACATATTGAGAGACCCTGACAAATTTTGACTAATTGAGTTGAGTGGACTCAAAATTGGTGGTTAATAGGTAGCAAGAATTTGAGGGATTTTGACGAGATTTGACGCAAAAAGTAGAGGCTTTGAGAAATTTCGATGCAAGGATTTAGAGTCTTGACAAAAATTGAAAAAAACTTTGAGGTTTGTGACAATGAAAAGCTTACGCCAGACAACATAAGGATTTAAAGCTAGTGAAACTGGCAAAATTTTGGCAAGGGAATTTTTTTTGGAAATGTCAATATTTGTCCTAACAGTAGCCTTGATCTCCAATTTATGATCCAGATTCTTTGATACTAGTCTTTGATCAATGACTGCCATTAACTCCAAGGCTCCTTCATCATCAGACTCTTGTATTCTTTGACTAATGGTCCAGATTTGTTAACTATGCATAATCAACGACTACGATTTCCTTCGACTCAGATTAAATGTACAAAGGAGGAAGAAATTTGTACCAATTGTGAGCATCTCCTCCCAGGGAAAACATGAATAGATTCATCAATACATCCTCACGATGTGTTGAAACATATATTTTTCTTAACTTTAGACTTTAATAATTGTCATTCGAATAAGAATAAAAATCGCTCGAGTCTCACCGTTGATAAAGTCTTCTGATTTATCCAACGATCTTAAATTCTTAAAAGTGATGGAGACACCCTTTCATTAAAAATACAAATCACTAAAGACAACCATTTAAAATGTCGAGTTTTCGGATTTCACGATACTAACAGTCTGACATGTAAACAACCCCAAAATCCCGATATACGAAGTCGTGAAATTAGTTTAAAATTAAACCAAGTTAATTAAATGATTAAGAATGATTAATGGTAATTAAATCTTGACGTAATTTCACGTTTCAGGATCCTACCTCAAACAATGGCTTTAAATCCCAATCCACAAAGTCACGAAACACTTATTTAATCGTGATTAATTAAAAAAGTTAAACATGATTAATATTACTTAATCAATCGCGATTTCGCGATCCTTAAATCAAACTAATTCAAAGATAGTCAATTTTTTCGCATTTCAGGAATCGGGGGTTTACCATTCATTACATCCAATAAAACCCTGAAACCCGAGGTCCCGAAATCTTTGATTTCTTAAGCATGATTAATTTAACCTTTAAACTAAAATTAACAATGTGAATTAAGTTATCGCGCATTCGCGTTTCAGGACATTTCAATGTTGTTCTATCCAAAACTCCCAGTCGCGAATCGTCGATATTTGGTAATATTTATTATGGATCAACGAAAATATTTTTTAGCATAAGGTGTGTATCTCCATATGTACCCTCCTCATTAAAACAAATAAATTCATCATCCGTAAAAGAACGCTTGAATTAATGCAAATTGAGAGAAAACAAAGTTTTCTATTTCAAATTTCATTCTTACTTTCAGCAAAGTAGTAAGTTTTACTCAAGGAAAGCTTACACATTCTCCTCTGTAATAGGTATTTGCGTTTTATTTCTAGCATCATGGCACCCAGGAAAACATCGAAGAAGAGTGATGAGGTTTGTGAAGGCTCAAATCCGAACTCAAATGTCATGTCTGATACCACGTCACATGTGGTAGATTCAATTAGGTCCTGGATGCAGATTTTCAAAATCTTGGAGCGTGAAGTCATAAATTGCCTAGATGATTCTGAAGATGAAATGACCGACAAGATCAAAACTAAAATCAGAGTTATAGCAGAGTCTGAACTTCATAAAATAGCTACACGGCCGAAACTCATTGTAGAAATTTCAATACAAATTATGTATTGCCCGGATTCTCTTGATCTAATAATTATACGCCATTGTTAAATACATAATTGTTTCTACAAATATTCTTGCGGAATTTAAAAAACGGTCGCCAATTGCAATATCAATAAGAAAGATCAATCACTCATAACACAAATGTCTTACCAGGAAAGCATAAATCTAAAAAACCCACTATCATAAATTATGTATATCATGGATCATGAAACAATCTCATACAAAAATCTAATCCAAGATATCTCAGTACGATACAATCGTCTCACACTGTCATACAAAAATCAACAAATACATGTGCCAATTCTCTGCCTCCAGACAGCCTGCCTCCTCTGTGCAATCCCTACAATGGAAAACCCTGCAAATGATTTGAATTCCTCTTACCTAGGTTGCGCATTGCTCATGGGCACATCCACTGTGTGTGTGATTGCATGAGTGCACTTCACTCAAATCACAATCGATAGCCAAACTGTCCCTTTCACCTGTTATCTCAACTGGGTCTCCACTAGATGTGACATGCATGGATTTAACAATGGTAAATCTTTAGTTGCATGTGAGATCATTGATTGTGAATTAATTAATAATTAATTCACTGAACTCTCACTAGTGTAAGTTCAGTTACAACTAGTACAACTGAGATTAACTCACTTAACTGAGTTAAACTACTTCACAACTCACATACCTACACTTATAACTCTGTTACAACTTCAAGTCACTTAGTTACAACTAATTTGACTTCCATGTCCCACCGGTCAACCTTTGAACTCGAATTTCCTATAGCTAACTGATTTACCATTTCAGTTAACTATTTCAAGTAATTATGAGATAATAGATTAATATTTATTGTCCAATTTATTTAAGGGAAAAATAAATTAGACACACATTTCTTGTTGAATTTTCAACACTCCCTCTCAACAAGAAAGGGATTATCCTTCACCCCAATCCTGTCTCTATGGTATTCGAATTTTCTCCTGGTGAGCGCCTTCGTCAAAATGTCTGCATCCTGATCTTTCATAGGAATGTACTGAAGCAACATGATCTTTTGTTTCACACAATCTCTGAGATGATGATACCAGATATCTATATGCTTAGATCTATCATGAAACAGAGGATTAATCGAGAGTTTAATGAAAATATGATTATCACAATGAATCACTATCGAATCTAAATGAGAACCAAACAAACCAACCAAGATCTATCTCATCCAGATAGCCTCACATGCAGCTTGACTCATTGCCATGTATTCTGAAGCTGTTTAACTGAGTTCCACGGATCTTTGTTTCCCGTTGTACCAAGAAACAGTTGTAGATCCGATACAAAAGATCCCCCCTGATGTGCTATTTATGTCTGTTGGGCTGCCCACCCAATCTGCATCTGTGAAGCCATGCAACTTCACCTCATCTATTTGTCTATACCATAAGCCATACTCAGATGTTCCCCTCAGGTATCTCAGGACATTCTTACCCGCCTTCCAAAAGAGCTTGGTAGGATTAACCATCACTTGACTCAGATGGTTAACCGCATAGCAAATCTCTGGTCTCATGTTCACTAAATACCTTAGCGAACCCACTAACTGTCGATAGACAGTAGCATCCACTACTTATCTATAAGTGGAAGAGGAGTATCCATGGGTTTGCAGCCCTCCATGTGAAACTTACCCAGTATCTACCTAGCATACTTTCCTTGAGACAAAAAACGTTCACCATATCGCTACCATATTTCCAATCCAAGGAAATAATGAAGAAGGCCCTAATCCTTCATCTCGAACTCCTTTGCAAGGTCCTCCTTGCATGAGTGTATCAGTTGCTCATCACCAATCAATATTTAATCATGAACATAAAGAACAATGATTACAAGCTTACCCTCCACAACAATTTGGTATAGGTTTGCATCCGCTTCATTTTGGTGAAGCCTAGTTCGGTGAAATAGTTTTCTATCCGAGTGTACCAAGAACGAGGTGCTTTCTTCATCCCATACAACACTCTCTTGAGTCTACACACATGCGACTCCCTGTCAAAGGTCTCAAAACACTTATGGTTGCTCAATGTACACTTCTTCCTCAATGATCCCATTGAGAAACATAGTTTTTACATCCATCTGATGAATGCGCCAGCCCATCTGCGCTGAGAGTGCAAAGATGGATCTTGTGGAAGAGTACCTTTTTACAGGTGAAAAGGTCTGATCATAATCTATCCCCTCGATCTGTGAGAATCCCTGGGCCACAAATTTGGCCTTGTATTTCTCAACACTCCCATCAAAAGCTTGCTTTACCTTGTATATCCATCTCGAACCTACCACTGATTTATCAACCGGCCTTGGAACAATTTCCCAAGCACTATTTTTTACAATGGAGTCATACT
Source organism: Picea glauca (assembly GCA_000966675.3). Taxonomy (NCBI): domain Eukaryota; kingdom Viridiplantae; phylum Streptophyta; class Pinopsida; order Pinales; family Pinaceae; genus Picea; species Picea glauca. The sequence continues at coordinate 724,360 of JZKD02S1507180.1, forward strand.
CCTCCACCATTGCATCAACCCAAGTGGGATCCTGCACTACTTCCTAAAAGGAAGATGGTTCAGTCACAATACATTTTCCCATGAGAGACATGTATCCAGTAAATCAATCAGGAGATTGTCTCTGTCTACGCTGTGAAGTAGGGGCTCCTACATTTTGTGCAGCATCTAGTCTCAATCTATCAACTTCCATGGTTCGCTTTCTGCCATTTTTTATGGATGGCTCTTCTTGAGTGGCTTCCTCCACTCCATCAACCTCCTCATGTGGTTGATCCACATCTTGAGACTCATCTTTGGGAACCAGTAGTTCCTCCTCTGCATGCAAGTCTAGATCCCTCTGAAGCGACAACCACATGGCTTTCCCCTCATTGAATTTTATATCCCATCGCATAACAGTCATCTTACTGTTAGGAAAATACACACGATAATTATGGGGTATTTCTATGTACCCCACAAATATCCCAAATTTAGCAGTCGGTTCCAGCTTCTTCTTGGCATCCTTGGTCACATGCACATAAACAGATGAGCCAAAAATCTTAAAATGAGAAACATTAGGTTTCTTACCAATGAAATCTTCTTCAGGTGTACTCATGCCAAGTACTCTATGAAGACAACGGTTTTGCACATAAACCGCAGTATTGCATGCTTCTACCCACAAATACATTGGTAGGCCTTGATCATGAAACACCGCTCGTGTTGCACCGACGATCATTCTGTTCTTCCTCTCCATGACCCAATTTTGTTGTGGGTTATGAGGCACTATGATTTCCCTTTGAATTCCTTCTTTTCTACAGAAGTCTTTGAATTCGTTAGAGATGTATTCTCCACCATTATCACTCCTTAGATCTTTCACTTTCTTCCCCGACTCTTTCTCCACCAATGCTTTAAACTCACAGAACTTTGAGAATGTTTGATCCTTCTTCTGCATGAATAAGATCCAACATTTACGAGAAAATTCATCAACAAAAATAACATAATACTTATGTTTTGTTGTTGAAGCAACCGAGCATTGTCCACACACGTCTACGTGAATTCTCTCCAATATCACCAAAGCACAGTTCTCCTTTTCATGAAAGGTGGAATTTACATAATTCCCCATGCTGAAAACCTTTCACTAATCTAAATGAGAAAGTGTTCCCATTGGAAGTCCAGTATATATTTGTTGCATGATATTCAAGGCTCCATGATGAAGATGGCCCAATCGCCTGTGCCATAATTCACCCTCATCCTGGATCACCACCTATTCTGCCTTGCCCATCATGGAAGCACAACCATCTACCTCCAACATGTAGAGATTCTTAACTCGAATCCCTATCCTCTTGACTTGACCCATTGTTTTATGTCGCAGAAAATCTTTTCCACCGCTGAAAACAACGTCATAGCCTTTGTTCTCCAACATTGCAACTGAGACCAAGATTTTCTTTAGACCTGGAACATGCATAACATCTTTTAATCGAAATGGTTTACCTGACTCCCTCTGAAAGGTAATGGAATCAATGCCATTCGCACTGTATCATCCATCGTTTCCCATCTCTATATGCATTTTGAGATCTTTCTCCTCCAAGTCACTGAAAAAATCCTTATATCCCATCATGTGGAAGGAAACGCCACTATCCAAATACCACACCGATCACAATGCACTTGAAGCCATGCATGCGATCAAAGAGAAGTAAAGTTCAAATTGTGAGGCAAGGGCCTCACCAACTACAACTCCAGCAACCTTCGTGTTCTTCTTCTTCTGTGGACAGTTAGTAGTGAGATGCCCATGTTCGTGACAGTTAAAACACTTCAGTTTGGATAGATCCATTTTCTTTCCTTTAGACTTAGATTTTGAATGGAATTTATTTCCCTTCCCTTTCCTTGCCTTCGCAGCCAAAGCACAATCCTCTTCATCATCATGCTTTGATGAAGAGCCATCTCCGGTGTTCCGCCTGAACTCCTTATGTACTAGATCCGACCATAGTCATTCCTTATCTGGCAATTTTTCCCTTCCATTGATAGAGTCTTGATAACTGTGCCAACTCTTGGGAAGTCCTAGGAGAGCCAAGCTCACCAAATCATCATCAACGATTGTTATTCCCACTCGCTAAGGAGATGTTGGGTCACTAGTCGCCTTTGCTACGGTAAATCAGTGGTTAGTCGACAAACTGGAAGAACAATTGAGATAGAGGAATCTATTGATGGACCAATTATAGAGTCAGATAATGGATGTAGAAAAGAACGTCAGAAGAGAAGTCAACAAATATCTCGAAGAGGCTAGAGCCAACGACAGACAAGAAATCCAATGTCTTAAATCCAATATTGAGGAGATACACAAGACTACCCATGCGAGGTTTTAAATATAGCAGTCTTCCAATCTCAGGCACTGGAAGTGCAACAGAAAATGGAAGCAACACAACAAATCCTGCTCTCTAAGGTAGAAATCATCCAAAATTATTTTCGCGAGATAGAGCAAGCATTAAGTGACATTGTTTTAAGAGAAAGAGAGGCTATCGTTGCCCGAACTACCTTCCAAGAAGTGGTTATATCATCAGCAAAAGAGGGAATGAAAATGGCTTCTAGATTTTCCATTTCATAATGAACCATAGGTGATATCATACAAAAGACTTGAGAGTCTAACATAGCAAAAGGTAGGAAAATGGCTAAGGAAGTAAAATAATCTTGTGAGGAGACTTTTTGTTCACTCAATACAGAATTATTAGGCCTTGATAAAGAGGATAGCTCTGGAATACTGGGCCAGATTGATATAGATAAACATCTACTCAACATTAAGGAAAATATGGAAGAAACCCAAGCTAAAATATCACAAATAAAGCAGGTTGATATTGCTCAAATAGATAGATGGTTAGTGAAGCCTAATCTACAACTACAATCAATTATTTCAGAAGATAGACAAATAGAAGAAAGATTGCCTCTGTTGGAAAAGAAATTATATACTTTTGAGGCCAATAACTTAATAGAATCCTCCAAGTTGGTAGCCCAATTTGTGGGCATATGCATCAAATGTACTGGGTAGGAGAAAGAAACAAAAGAGAACTAGGTGGAGCATTCCAATTTTCTCATTTTGTAACCATTTCTTTTTAGAAATAATGAAAGTTCCAACCATCTAGGGTTACGAATCTTTTGTATAAATAGATATTCATAAGGATGAACAAAGGGTTGCTTCTTGCCAGTTGTAATTGAGAAAAAATATCCTCATCGAGAATTAATACAAGTGCAGACCAGAGATTCCATATTTCGTCCAATTTGAGTTATGTGTTCTACTGTGTTTACACATTTCAGCATCTTTTTCTATATTTACTTAATGAATACATGATCTCAATTTAGTACAAATTATACTATGGTTATATGTTTCATTTAGTTATCTGACAACTAACAAATTGTCCTCTGTATTGGCTATTAGCAAATACAAGAACTATGAGTTAATTAGATTGCTTATGCTTCATTAAAGGTTACATCATCTATTTTCTTCTTCTGTAGTAGAGTAAGATTCTTTTGTGATTGATGCCTTGCTTTGTCTAATAGTTTTATGTTTTTCTCTCATTACATTCATTATTTTCAACTTTAAATCAGATACGAAAAATGCCCTCTGAGTTGTTATACCATTAATTCAATTTTAGGAACTTTTCTCATATAATTGAAATAGAAAAACAAATATTAAAACTCTCTTTATTTTGTGATGCTTGACATTATGTTGTGAGCCTTAAGTATAAACTTAGGAACAACATGATGTATATCCAATTGATGCATAAGTTTATGAAACCCAAACAAGTGTTTTCCAGGATTGTCATCCACATCTTCTCTGAAATTAGGAAGAATATCTTCCCAAAATTTAATTTTTGGAACAACAATTGGAAGACCATAAACATTTGCAAAATCCAAAGGAGAAAACCTCGCAATGATATGAGCAGAAAAATAACGTGACATCTTGAAACCAGTGGAGTCACAAGTGAATCATTTGGATTCTTCGAGCCAAGGAGTCGTCAGGTCAATGATTACAACCAATGTTTGATGCCTATTTCTTTTTTAGCATAAAGAAATAGATCTAAGCTTTATCATACACCTAGGGAAGATGGAATCCTTCAAAACCGTCCCCAACAATGGTGCCAAAAATTGATGTTACTAGAGTTGACTCTAGGCTGCAGTAGAGCCAAGCCTAACACATTTTCATAAAAATAATGATTGATTGATCATCCCTTTTGAGGCGTCTTGATCTGAGATTGAATCAGTGAACCTTCTAATAATTGAAAATTAGAACATGAGGAGGCATGACTTCATCAACTAAATCCTTTGAAATATTAAGTATGGATACAGGATCCAAGATAAACACAAACTGAGTCAAAAATCCAAATATCTAACAAGGATAAATATGATTTTTCTCCTCAATATAAGAACTAACACTAAACTCACTCAGGTTGTATTTAATCTTTAGAAAATAGGCAACAATATCTAAGCACGGGTCTTTTTTTGCTGATAACAAAACAAAGGAAAGATTGTGTTCAAATAAGTGTTTTTAAATTTGCTACAATAGAGGTTGTACTGAATGGTAGTTGTCATGGCCTAAATGAATCAATGAACAAAAGAAAGAGGATTAATGAAAACATGGGAAACCGATTATAGGAAAATATATGATTTAGTGGAAGTGAGGTCTTAGAATATCCTCAATTCTGCAAAATATTTTATTAAAAGAATCTAATTACAATATAGCCCCAAAAGGCTCTCTGAATGCTAATAATTGCTACAGTCTTTTGATGTTGATTTTATCTCCTCAATGCTGAGTAATTGTAGCCCCCAATCTTGGAAATAGTTCCCTAGTCATTTCCTAACTTGAAATATTGTTATAGCCCTAAATTTCTCTACACATGCATACCTTCCCTTTGGCCCTCTTACTTGCATTTTTTGCCAAGCCATCACTGATTTTATCTTCTAAAAAACCCATTTTTTGAAGATGTACACACCCTGCACCACTATTTCCCACGTACATACACTTGTTTCATCACTACAACCCGCATACATACGCATGCTGCACCACTACAGCCTGCGTATACTTGCAAAAGTTGCAAGGAATTCATTGAGATTACGGGCTATTGTGTAGTTTCCCAACTAATATGTCGCCTATAGCCCGTCACCCAATAGACGTGAGACCAGTTTGCCCGATAGACTTCATGAGGACTCAGTGATGTCCTCGACTAGAGGCAGTACCAGTAGCAGTCGGCGGACCAGCGATCGCACGGGGGCCTCCAGCCAGAGAGGCTGAGAGATTTTTGAGACGGGTGGAGTGGAACCTCACCGCGTTCACTTGTGTAGTTCCCATGGCCGAGATCGAGGATCTCCCGCCATCTATGCAGCCTCATGTATTTGGGGTGCCACGGACTTGGGTCCAACTTTTCCGGCGCCTGGCTAATGTCGTTGTTCACTACGACAGAGCCAATAGGCCCTGAGCTTAGATAGGCTGGACTTATTATGTGCCTATGGCACTTTTTGTATATTTTTTAGGGCATGAGGCCCGTGATGTATACCAGATATTATGTTTTGAGGTGTTTGTGCCCACCTATGTACTCTGACACTTTTTGACACACACATATATATATATATATGTCTTATGGATCACATTTCTTTACAAATGTATATACATGTGTATGTGTGTGCAACATGCCAATCTAATACTTTATTAGCTAGGGTATTTTTATTGATTTAATCTCCTAGGAACATGGATATATGTAATGTAATCAAAGCAACGTTCTAAGAGACATACCCTAAGTAAACATCGATGTAATGTAGGATCATATACGCAGTAAAGTCCATTCAGCTGAGACACAACCTGTTGTGCATCTAAGTAAACCCGGAGGTGAGAAATGCCATGTGACAAAGCATCGCAAAGCAACTCTTTCACTTCGTTGTACTCAGAGACATTGTTTGTGGTGTTGCCTAGACAGATACCTTCAGAAGATTGCAATTGGCCTTGAGGTGTGAATATCACCCAAGCTACGGAAGCAAGCCTTCGAGTGTGTTGGCTAGCGCCGTTCACGAACCCAAAGAACACCTTCGATTCACTTGACATATGCCACATTGAAAAAGATAACATAAATAACGACATGTCCATAAAACAAAAAGACAAAAACATTGTATAATAACTATACATATGTACAAGAAGTCACCCAGGAGACCAACCTAAGAGTAATACTTCTTGAGGTAGAGCCCATTTCTAGGCTCCAAAAAGGCATTTCCCTCAAAGTCAACCAGACGATAAGCACCCTTCTTTAAGACCTCTTTCATGATGAAAGGTATGAACCACATGGGTTTGAACTTGCCTGCCCCTAGGGGATCCTTGTCTTGGTCAAAGACCAGGACAAGGTCGCCTTTGGAGAAAATCTGAGGATGAATGGACCGATCATATTGACACTTGAATCGTTTATTGTGAGCCTCATTAGCCAAGGTTGCATCATGGTTTTGATAATCGAGCTGCTTGATATATAATAGGTGTTCCTCAACCAGTGAAGTGTCTGGAAATAACTCTACATCCAAATTTAAAGACGGGATCTGGCACTCAAAAGGAAAGACTGCTTCCAGCCCGTAATCGAGTTGAAAAGGTGAGAAACCAGTGGTAGTATTTACAGACGTTCGGTAGGCCCATAATGTTGAGTACAACATCAAATGCCAATTCGACTCGGCAGAATTGATCGTTTGCTAAAGAATAGTCTTGAGGGAATTATTCATAGCTTCCACTTGACCATTCTCTTGTGGGTAGTAGTGTGATGAAATTTCTTGCCTCAACCCAAGATTTGATGTCAACTCGGACATCATTTTTTTCTGAAAGTGACTACCATGGTTAGTGACAATATCCTTCAGGATGTCGAACCTTGCTACTATCTGGTTAAAAAGGAAGAGATCCGTTGTCTCACCATCATTGTTAATTGCTGGCATAGCCTCGACCCACTTGGTGAAGTATTCTACCACTACGATGATATAACGATGCCCCCTGGTTGAATTTGGGTGACATGTAGTGAAATCAATCCCCTATTTATTGAAGGGGCCAACAATGATGACGAGAAACATGGGAGCAGGATGTGCCCTCATCTTCTTAGAGAAGATCTGACAGGGGTGTCACTTCTTGACTGACTCAACGCAATCCTTGATTAACGTCGGCCAAAAGTAACTAGCTCGTAGAATATTCTGGGATGTTTCCAACCCAAAAAAATGACCGCCACATGCTCCAGTGTGAAATTTGTTAAGAACGAGTTCTGCTTCCTCGTGTATAAGGCATCGGTGAAGAATGCAATATATCCCTCGACAATACAAAGTGTCATCGAGTATGAGGCAATTTCGTACCTGATGGAGAATTTGTTGACACTCATCGCGAGAAGCAGAAGTAGGGTACTTCAAAGTCTGGAGATAAACTAGTATATATCCATACCAGGGGTCTAAAGATACAATTAGAAAAATATCTCCTTTAATAGGCGATTCTTTGGGCGTATCATCACTAGATTCAACTAGAATTTTTGAAATAAGTTCCGCAAAGACCAGTGACTTTTTGTATTTTGTAGAAACAAAATCCAAGTCAAATTCCTAGAGGATAACAATCCATCTACTGATATTTCTTCGAATGACTCATCATGTCAACACATATTGAAACGGATTCACAATGACAATGACGATGGTCTTACGAAGTAGAATATAATGACGGATCCGCTGGACAACATGCACTACTACCAATGCAAGCTTCTCAACATGGGAATAGTTGAGTTCCGTCTCAACCAGGCCTCAACTCAGGTTATAATTTACATGTTCCTCGAGTGCATCATCCTCTTGCAACAAGACCATACCGATGGTCTACTCTGCGGCAGCCAAGTAGAATAAGAAATATTTATTATAATTGGGAGGCCGAAGTAGAGGGGCAAGCGTAAGGGTGGGTGTCAACGCTTCAAAAGAGAATTGAGCGGATTTGTACCAATAGAAAGGGACACCCTTTTTCAATAAACACATGAACCCTTTAGTGATCTTAGCGTAGTTTGCGACAAAACACCGAAGAAAGTTTTCTTTCCTCTGTAAGCTTTGAATTTGGGGTATTGTGCACAAGGGAGGCAACTAAACTATCACCTCAACCTTAAGAGGATCGACCATGATCCCTGTTGTCGAAACTATGAAACCTAAAAGATGACCCGAAATCATGCAGAAACTACATTTTTTAGGATTCAAGCGAATCTGATAGTAGTGACATTTTTTAGGATTCAAGCGAAGATGATTAGCTCTCTTGCAAGATCGTGATGCTATATCATCGAGAAAATCCTTGACTATATTTCTAAGGTCGTGGAAAGAAAAATACATGGCCCACTGAAAAGTAACTCCAACATTCTTCAGGACAAAACTCATCTTACGATAAGCAAATGTGTCCCATAGATAGATAAAATCTATTTTATGTTGGTCTTCAAGTTTGATCTGAATCTGGTTATATCCCGAAAAACCATCCATGAATGAAAAGACCTCACAAACTGTGCATTCATCGACAATCTGATCAATGAATGGGGTGGGGAAATTATTCTTTGGACAGGCCTTATTCAAGTCATGAAAGTCAATGCACATGCGAATTGTACCCTTTTTTTGTTAACTGGAATGAGATTTGACACCCATTGCATCAACTGTATGGGTTAGATAAAACTAGCTTTAAGCAGTTTCTCAACTTCAGCCTAAATAGCTGCCACTTTCCAAGGATTCATCGGACGAAGCTTCTGTCAGACTGTCTTAGCATTAGGATAAGTCATTATCTCATGTTCGACGATTCTTGGATCGATGCCTGGAATTTCTTCGTAAGACCAAGAAAAAACGTCGTGGAACTCCTTAAATAAGTCTATATAAATTCGAATCTCTTTAGGGGATCAGTCTGCTCCGACGAAAACATTCTCCATGACCCAAAGGGTTCTGGAGATATCTATAGGGATCATTTCAGTGATGCTCACCATATTAACCTTGGAATAAACTGCATGTGTGGCCAGAGGATTAATAGGACAAGACCTATCTCCAGTCATAATCAAGACAAATTCACCTGCCTCTATTCTTTTTAACTCCGGGAGGAAATAAGATCTGTGATGGAGATCATCCCAGAGTCTGTTCAGACCAGTCAATGCCTCAAGAATCACCTCATCTGAGGGAAATACCATGTCTAAAGAAACTATAGTGGCAAGGGAACCTTGAGCCCAAATAGGCTCCATAACTGGATCTAACTCCTATGTGGGAGTCAGATCAGGGTCAACCGAAGCTTGTTGGACAATAATGTACACAAATTCTTCCCCAAACAAGGGAATGGCCATGCCAGTATGCCATGTATGGAATGGCTAATGGGGAAGGAAGATTCCACAGATCGTGAAAGTAAGTCATTCAGAATGTCGACACTTGAAACATTTCAGCCCTAGGTTGGTCGAGGGCAGTCGATATGAACTTGACATCGCTAAAAGGAGGCGGGTAATCGAAAGTACTCATCAACGGTGGACACAAACCAACCCCTACATTGACGATGTTGGGTTGATGGTTATCAATCATTGGGACTATGGAGGCCCCCGACGAAGGGTTAGGATGGGAGTAATACAACTGGTCAATGGTTAAGATTTTTCTCTCGTGTGAAAACAACAAGACTTGAAAAACTGTGGCAACTACTACATGCATTGCAAGTCCAACTCCTTCCTAATAGAAGGTTTTAGTCGAGAGGCACATCGACCACTTCAAATTCGACACACACGGTCTTCCCTCCTAACTATATGGGGAAAGAAGGGATGATTCTATGTGGTTTGAAAGAATGATTGTTGAAAGCAATAAGCAGAGTAGGCGACAAAGACGAAACGGGTTGGCCACTGGCCTTCCAACATGCCAACGACATCATGCAGGGTGAGGCACCCTCATCAACCATTGTACGGAAGATATTTCGAGTAAACGATTTCATGGTGTAATCCACCACTATCTGAAACGCAACGTGGTTAGGGAGATGATGTTTCAAGTATGTCATATAGAGAATGATCGTTCCCCGATTACAAGTCTCTGGAGATACCAAGGCAGATAACAGAGCCTTTCTCTGCGAAGGGTAGCTCTGGAGGACCTCCAAAGTAGACATTGCGTAAGAGGTTTGTGACAAATCCTCCACCACAGAGTAGTTTTGGGAATCCCTCGTGTTTGTATTATGCAAATATTTCTTGAACACCCCTTTTGGGATGTGTGTCATTGTTTCACCCATCGTCTTCTCGATCTGGAGAGGAACAAGTGGGGTTGTGGCTTCTTTACCCTTTTCGGCAGATTCTGACATTTTGTAATCATGTGCCCTGGTTGTTATATAAGCGTCACCTTTCATCATGTAAACCTTCGTGGATGAGGTAGACGCGGGGTGTCTCTGACTACCCCCATCCACGCTCGAAAAAGATGAGGCTTGAGTCATATTTTTCCCATATGTAAATGGGTTCATCAAAACAGAAGGTTGTTGCTATGCCAATAAATTATGGACCTCCGTAAGTTGAGGGAACAGGTGAGTCGGATGGTCCTCTGTGCAAAGGTTACACAGATACTTCTACTTCCTCTTCTATGTGTTTTCCCCACCAACATTGTTATTAGGTTTCTTATCCCCCTTACCCTTCTTGTTTCATTGTTTTTTATTTCCTTCAGTCTTCTGGTTGGCCTTCAGGTTCGTCGACTGCACACTATGTACGTCCGACGTTTAGGTAGGGGGAACAGCCGAACCGGTGGTATGGTTGGTCGCTATTTGTTGTATCAACAATTGTTGCAATTGATTTGACAACATATCAGTGGGATTTCCTTGTGCTGAACCAACTATACCATCGACATGTGGTCTAGAATTTTTTCTGGCCTTGTCGAGGATGGACCGTGGCGCATCTGGAAAAATCTCATAGAGTAAGCTAGGCTGAGAGTATATCAGTTCGAGTTGTTGCATTCTCATTATAGCCTCCTCCTCTGAAAACATTCCCGAAGTTGCAACATCCTTGGATAAAACTAGCACCAAAGACTTCAAGAACTACTCCAAAAAGAAATCCGATGGGACATGTACCTTATTCAAGCTCTTTCTTCATCACCATTCTCGGATGTGATCTGAGATATGATTGGCCTTAGTCTGCTCAAAGTTGGCCAACAATTCAGGGCCGACATCGTATCTCACGGGTAGTTGGAAATGGTTTAGGAATAACATTTCCAAGTCGCTAAAGTAAGAATATCTTGAGCAGTCAAGCTCGATGTACCATTTCACAGCACCCCCAATAAGAGTGCGTTGAAACAGGCGCAAATGTACAGAGTCGTCTCGCAGCAATTTTGACGAGCACCATAGGTGGAAAGTTGTCACGTGATCACCCGGGTCTTCGCCAGGCTTGCCTTTGAATTTTGGAATATCTGAGGGAAACTTAGTCAGCATAGGAGGCTAATGCGGATCATGACAAATCAGGTCATTAAGCAACCTTGACAAGTATGGCAGGTGTAACGTTGCCAGAAATAGTAGTTTGGGTTGGGTACTATGTATAGGAAAAAGGGGGCTGGGAGTTTGACTAGCACCAGGTTGTCAGGAAAAGTTGGGTTTTTGGCGAGGGTTATGGTAAACAGCATGGCCTTGACCAGCATACGAAAACTACATTTGCTACAATATCATCGATTGATTCCCGTAATTGGATGACGAGGGTTTGGCAGGGATTGCTCCCTACGTTGTGCTCCAAATATTCTGGAAGGGGGTGCCCCCAGCCGATATGATGGGCATAGGTACAGAGCCTTTCCCGGGGTTCCATTGACCATGGAAGGGGTTTCCCCCAGTCGGCATCCCTTGCGAGGGAACTGATCCCTACCAAGGATTCCAAAGTCTTTGTTAGGAGAAAACTCTTGTACTTGTCCTTTGTGTAGGAATAGTACCCTACACAGGATTCTATTGTCCAAAACCAGGTTTTCCCCCAGCCGAGATGGTAGCTGAAGAAAAAGCATTATTACCAAATGCACTGAAAAAATAAAACAACATGGATCCCACCGGTGTGGTGTAAGATGAAGGTCCTAGACTGCCTGCTCCAAACAAGTTGTAGTTCATGTTCAACCCGATAGGTTGTTGGAAAGCACCACAGAGCGAAGGGGAAAAAGGAGGTATATGACCCCCACCATAAGGATAGCATTATAGGAGACCAAGGTGCCCCCAATAGACCCTTGCACGGGAGCTTTGGAGCTCCTTGCCCCCAGACCCATGGTCTATAAGGTGGAGTAGGAAAGGATCGAATTCGAATCGAAGTTAGGAATCCCATATGAAAATGGAAGTCTCGTCGCACTCTACGTAAACAAAGCAGTAGTCACCATCGTTGATGGTATCAGACCACTACCTGAGGTAGAGGGGTTCGAGACCACTGTGGTCCAGAATGGTGAAGGTGGGTTAGGAGGTGGAATACCCCCTATGGTGGCAGACGTTAAGGGAGTGTGAGGACTCCCGGATGAAGTAGCAACATTTTCTTCCATAGCTTCTTGTAAGACTATCTAACGATCGTAAGGTGTTACCCTTAGAGGGACAACTTGTACCAAGATTGGCATTGACAAGTCAGTGATCAGAGGGTTACTCGGCCTGAGAGATTCTGCTCCAAGTTCATAAATAGTAGGTTCCTCCGGATTTGAGTAATCTCCTCTCGGAGCTAGCTCGGGCATAGTTTCCTATGGCCCGGTCACTTTGAATGATCATTTCTCATCAAGTCTTTGCCATAACGGTGCTGGTGGTGGCTCCAATGTAACCAAAGAAATTCCATGAAGCCTTCATGACCGACGGAGCTCTTTATATTCCACTTTGTGAAAATATCAATGAGACAATAAGGCTTTAACTAATATTTAAAACCAAGCACACACTAGAAAAATTCATATAAAATAAACCAAGCAAACCACTATCTAGTTGGAAGAAAAGTTACATCAGCCAACACTAGAGAAACATACCAGTGCAAGTGCAACTTGAACACAGAAGCACCCTCCAGGTATACTCTGCAAAGTGTGACCCGATGTTTGCCCTAGGTACCGTGGTATACCCCCGCAGTCACCTATGTAAGTCACTAGAATAAAGGCAACTAAGTTTCCAGCTCGTAAAACGTCACTAGGTGAGTATAGTCGACAGTCAAGTGTTACCCTTAGAGGGACAACTTGTACCAAGATTGGCGTTGACAAGTCAGTGATTGGAGGGTTAGTCGGCCTGAGACATTCCACTCCAAGTTCATAAATAGTAGGTTCCTTCGGATTTGAGTAATCTCCTCTTGGAGCTAGCTTGGGCATAGTTTCCTATGGCCCGGTCACTTTGAATGATCATTTCTCATCAATTCTTCACCATAACGGTGGTGGTGGTGGATCCAATGTAACCAAAGAAATTCCCTGAAGCCTTCATGACCGACGGAGCTCTTTATATTCCACTTTGTGAAAATATCAATGAGGCAATAAGGCTTGAACTAATATTTAAAACCAAGCACACACTAGAAAAATTCATATAAAATAAACCAAGCAAACCACTATCTAGTTGGAAGAACAGTTACATCAGCCAACAATAGAGAAACATACCGGTGCAAGTGCAAATTGAACATGGAAGCACCCTCCAGGTATACTCTGCAAAGTGTGACCTGATGTTTTCCCTAGGTACCGCGGTATACCCCCGCAGTCACCTGTGTAAGTCACTAGAATAAAGGAAACTAAGTTTCCAGCTCGTAAAACGTCACTAGGTGAGTATAGTCGATAATCAAGTGGACCACAATGAGCAAGATAACAAGCCTGAAACCTACGAAGCATATTGAAAGAAATTGGTCTGAAAGACAATTGAGGATCTCGAATGCATTCGAGGTCCATGAAGCTCCGTAGGAAAATGCAAACGATAGTATCCCATGAAACATTCTCAATATGTGTTCCCCAAAACATTTAGTCCATCTTTGGAGGGGTTATCTTCATTACCTTTCCTCACATGACCTCATGTTTAGCCCCTGTGTTATAGGGGGGTCTCGGATAACTTTCCTGTCACTGGAATTTAACACTCCCTAGCTCTGACTCCAATGTTTGTTTAAAAGCCTTGAAGAGTTTCCTCTCCAACCTAATTCAAGGCTCTAACCCTAAACTAGTTGATCTGAAAATAGAAAGCTGACTTGTTATGCTATGCAAGCACCCTCTACTTCATTAAAATAAACTTTACAGGACCTTGCTTCATGTGTTAAAATATGCAAGATAAACTTATGTGTTAAGTTCATGTATCTTCTTGTAAATGTTTATGTGTGAGGAATTGTTCTTTTAGATGGTTAAATATATACTTTAAACAAATACACAGCAACACAACTTGCAGAAAATAAACCATAAAACTCACAATAATAACAAGTTGATAAAGGAGTTCACCCCCCTCCGGGCTACATCTCCTTGAGCCTCCATCAATGGACTTGGCTCTCTGGGATTAATTAGTCAAAATTTCTTTTAAAATATTATGCTCAACTCCAATGGAAAAATATACTGTACCATTGAGATTAGAACACATAAAAACCCCAAAAATGACTAATAGAACTCTGAAAACGGATCATGGCTCATCCGGGCATGACCTCTTCTACATGTGGCCATAAGCTTCCCTGAGCTTCTCTTTGGAAAAAACACCTGTAAAAGTCCTCAAAAGCCTATGAAACCTATCCCAATGTGTTCAGAGAATAACAATTAGCCAAAAATGATTATTCATTCACAGAAAACAAACATAGGCTCACCAAAACATGTCCTCAATCAATGAGGGCTTCAAGCTCCCTGGAGCTTCCTGAAACTTCAATGGTGAAAATCCCGCAGAATAAGTCTTCAAATGGCCTTGATAATAGCACCAATGGATTCATCACATCCAAAAACCCCTAGCTGGGCTTTTATGGCACCTCAATCGGCCAAAAGATGAAGAAGTTAGACCTCCTCCATTTTCCTCCTTCAACCTTGCTGAAACTGGTTCGCCAAAATGCACCCTTGTTGAATGAACCAAGAACACACTCCAAAACGCGTGTTTAAACCCAGCACTGAGCAGTTCCGAAAAATAGTCCAAACTGTAGGACGGTTAGGGCACCTCCAGCCCCTAACCACCAAACGCTCGGGCACATTAGGGTCATATGACCTCGGGCTAGTGCAAAGAGGAAGGCTCTGTTTACATGGAAAATAAAACGAAGACAAGTGGCGGGAACCATTTCAACCAAACCAAATGGTCGGCAGTCATAACTGTTGGAACCGCACACATACCATATAGTTTTGGTCACATATAACAATACAATAGAACCAGGGCTAGGCTCCATTTAAAACCCGCGCTCCGTTTATATGTGTATCGGTCACATGGGTTAATAATGTAACCACGAGATATAACATTTAAAACACCCTGCGTGCCTTTCATTACAACCGCGCACAAATAGTAAAGGTCACATGGCAATGGATATGACCACGGGTCAGGGCTAAGCCCCGGCCCGACCCCCCCGCCAATTTCAAACAAATGTGAACTTAAATACTATAATACCCACGTATATGTTAAGAAACAATCGGCGGCATATGGGTTAGCGGAGGTTTGTTAAAGCTTTACAATGGTGGGGGAGGTTCGGGGTTCAAACCCCACAGACTCCATAAAAGTTTATCAAACAAACATTCAACCAATGTCGGGGTGCCACGTGGCAGCCCATGATTGGGCCACGTGGCACCCAATCACTTGACCACACAATGCCATGTGTCGAGATGTCATTCGACCAACTGCCAACCAACAAATGCTTGCCACATCATCATATGCCACATCCTCGTATGGTTGCCACGTCATCATGTATGGACTACCCAGTCAGCGTCCCTTTTTTTACATGTTTGACGATCCGAACAGATCGTGATAGCTCTCGCTCCCCATGTCCGTTTGAGACGAAATGAATTGTGTTGGGTTCGTGACGACGAGGGATACAAACCCATTTTCTTTGAGGTAATTCCGAGAACTTTGATTTTTGAGCTAAAAGTTGACCCCTAGTCCAGATTTTGATCACACCTTCCCACTGAAAGGCTTTTGGACCCACAAAAGCTTATGATTATCTATCTGCTTTCAAGTTATATCAACTTGAAAAATCTTTTCGACAATCACCTGAATACCTTGACATGCCTTGCACTGCAACTGGCTATGTCCTTCAACCACTGTTCTCTGGCTGTTGTTGACCCATTGTTCTCTTTGTGCTTGGAAGACTGCCAACCTTCCCACTGAGAATCAAGTCCCTCTTGTGAACTCTTTAACGTCAACAAAATCATCTCTCCAATGGCTGCAAAAACTTTCCTGCGACATCTTGTCACAAGCCAAGAAAACCATCAATCTTGAAAACAAATTATACAAGACCAAAAAATGATGCCAACAAAATCTTTTGTTCTTAAACAAACTGTCGCATCCTATACTTCATCAAAGCACATGGTGTTTTCCTGCATCTCAATGTACTCAAAATCAACTTACAAACCAACAAACATCATCGACTAAACATAATTCGAAAAACATGATCGACACACATAGTCGTCAAGACAACATCGGCACCAGTCGAGACTCATTTGAAACATCTTCCCAAACTGACAAGTCAACAAAAATGATACACAATCATGTTACAATCATGAATCATTCATGATGAACCATCACCAGGTTCTCTACTTACACATACACAAAAACAAATGCATGTGCATGACTCTTCAACTCTCCTTCCAGTACAAACATAAGTACATAACCCAAAACATACGGCTACATAAGAGTTGAACATGAAAAAGATACATGGTTGTAACAAGTGAACATCATATCCATCTTTTACATCCTCCTGGCGACTTTGTGCAACAAACAAGAATGCCTTCAAAATGAATTGCATTCACATGCAACTTGCATCATGCAAGTTGTGATAAACTGTTGCAACTTATCATGCTTCCCATAAATGCACACATAATGCTGAAAAGTGAATTTACAACAGAAAAATGCAAGCCTTACTTGCTCAAGAAATCCAGCCATTTCTTACCAAGCCAACTCAACGGTGACTTTTTCTGCTGAACATCATCCTCTTGTGAATCATCTTGACTCACATCGATAATGGAATCTCCTCTTCCATTCTTGTCAATCTCTTTATCCAACTGCTTCTTGTGCTGTGGATGAGTGGTTGGATGCAACATCCAACATTGGTCAATGAGATGACCCCGCTTCTGACAATGAGTGCAAATCTTTTGCATCCTCTTTTCACATTGTCTTTGCTTGTCAAGTTTCCTGAAATTGGCCAATCTTTTCCAACATTTTGAAACATGATGGTTATATAAACCACAATATATACATAGATTCTTTCTTCCATTTTTACATATAAATTTATCATGCTTAACATAATCAAAAGCAACTGAATGATAAGTAGAATTATACCTTGAACATTCACCTTTATCGCCTCTTTGAGGAGGTGAATCTGAAGAGTTACAAGTTCTCCTTTGAAGACCATCAACAGTGTTCTTGTTTTCATGGCTGTCACAACTCTTTTGTTTCACACATTTGCATTCATCTTGAACACAAGCCTTACATGTTGGAGGGATTGAACTTTCAACAAAAGTGCTTGAACTTTCACCTTTAAATCCTTCTTGAGGAGGTGAACTTAGAACAAAAATTGTTCTTGGAACTTTTTCCCTTGTCTCCTCGACTTTGGAATATTCTCCATCAATTCGTTCATATCCAAGACCACAATACTTGGGTCTTTCTTCAACAACAATAGGCTCAACAATGCCTTGTGCATGCTTGCCTAACCCTTTACCTTCATAGGCCATTTTTAACAATAACTTGGACCCTATTCCTCTTGTGTGATTTTCAAAAA
>JZKD02S1507180.1:742213-766325 GCA_000966675.3 Picea glauca
TTAGCCAAAAATGATTATTCATTCACAGAAAACAAACATAGGCTCACCAAAACATGTCCTCAATCAATGAGGGCTTCAAGCTCCCTGGAGCTTCCTGAAACTTCAATGGTGAAAAGACTATAGAAGAAGTCTTAAAATGGCCTTGATAACAGCACCAATGGATTCATCACGTCCAAAAACCCCTATCTGGGATTTTACGACACCTCAATCGGCCAAAAGATGAAGAAGTTAGACCTCCTTCATTTTCCTCCTCCAACCTTGCTGAAACTGGTTCGCCAAAATGCACCCTTGTTGAATGAACCAAGAACACACTCCAAAACGCGTGTTTAAACCCAACATCGAGCAGTTATGAAAAACAGTCCAAACTGTAGGACGGTTAGAGCGCCTCCAGCCCCTAACTGCCAAGCGCTCCGGCACATTAGGGTCATATGACCTCGGGCTAGTGCAAAGAGGAAGGCTCTGTTTACATGGCAAATAAAACGAAGACAAGTGGTGGGAACCGTTTCAACCAAACCAAATGGTCGATGGTCATAACTGTTGGAACCGCACACATACCATATAGTTGTGGTCACGTATAACAATACAATAGAACCGGGGCTAGGCTCCATTTAAAACCCGCGCTCCATTTATATGTGTATCGGTCACATGGGTTAATAATGTAACCATGGGATATAACATTTAAAACACCCCGCGCGCCTTTTGTTACAACCGCGTGAAAATAGTAAAGGTCACATGGCAATGGATATGACCACGGGTCGGGGTTAAGCCCTAGCCCGACCCCCCGCCAATTTCAAACAAATGTGAACTTAAATAATATAATACCCACGTATATGTTAAGAAACAATTGGCGGCATATTGGTTAGCGGAGGTTTGTTAAAGATTTACAATGGTGGGGGAGGTCTGGGGTTCAAACCCCATGGACTCCATAAAATTTTATCAAACAAACATTCAACCAATGTCGGGGTGCCACGTGGCAGCCCATGATTAGGCCACGTGGCACCCAATCACTTGACCACACAATGCCACGTGTCGAGATGTCATTCGACCAACTGCCAACCAGAAAATGCTTGCCACATCATCATATGCCACATCATAGTACGATCACCACGTCAGCATGTACAAACTCTGCCACATCATCATGTACGGACTGCCCAGTCAGCGTCCCTTTTTTTACCTGTTTGACGATTCAGACAGATCGCGATATCTCTCGCTCCCGACATCCATTTGAGATGAAACGAATTGCGTTGGTTTTGTTACGATGAGGGATACAAACCCATTTTCTTTGAGGCAATTCTGAGAACTTTGATTTTTGAGCTAAAAGTTGACCCCTGGTCCAGATTTTGATCAAGCCAACACTAGAGAAACTTACCGGTGCAAGTGAAACTTGAACATGGAAGCACCCTCCAGGTATACTCTGCAAAGTGTGACCCAATGTTTTCCCTAGGTACCGCGGTATACCCCCGCAGTCACCTGTGTAAGTCACTAGAATAAAGGCAACTAAGTTTCCAGCTCGTAAAACGTCACTAGGTGAGTATAGTCGACAATCAAGTGGACCACAATGAGCAAGATAACAAGCCTGAAACCTACCAAGCATATTGAAAGAAATTGGTTTGAAAGACAATTGAGGATATCGAATGCATTCGAGGTCCATGAAGCTCCGTAGGAAAATGAAAACGATAGTATCCCACGACACATTCTCAATATGTGTTCCCCAAAACATTTAGTCCATCTTTGGAGGGGTTATCTTCATTACCTTTCCTCATGTGACCTCATGTTTAGCCCATGTGTTAGAGGGGGGTCTCGGATAACTTTCCCATCACTGGAATTTAACACTCCCTAGCTCTGACTCCAATGTTTGTTTAAAAGCCTTGAAGAGTTTCCTCTCCAACCTAATTCAAGGCTCTAACCCTAAACTAGTTGATTGACCCTACAAACATAAAAGTCTAGTTAATTTTGAATTTAGCGTTTTTTTTAATGGATTGTTTTAACTCAAAGGACATGGAAGTGAAACTAGTGATGTTTATGAGAGACAAAAAAGAGGAGAAATAAATGAAACTATGAAAGAAAAATTACTTTTAGTGAAAAATAAAGGTTTACAACTAGCTCTTTGTAACCAACTTTTTCATAACTAACTCTTTTCAAGATCTTTAAAAAGAAGATCTAAAACGAAATTTATCTCGACTACAAGCTACACAAGTTATAAGAAATCACTAAAGAACTTAAAATATGAACTCTTTTTCCTTTAAAGTAAAATAACTAACCCTAACTACTTTACCAAACTAAGAATGAAAATCTTTTTTCTTTTTTGGAAATGCTTTAAACAGGAAAAACTTGAAATAAATATTTTTTTCTCTTTTCTTTAAAGTAAATGAAAGGGGGGAAATAAATACAAGACAAGACTAAAACTCACCTTTGTCCCACTATGGATCGTAGGGAGTCACTAAAGACACCAAACAGGATGATCAACAAACTCAAAGACTCGCCTAAAACCCTTTCAAAAGTAAACACAAGAAATCTTCAAAAAGAAAAGCAAACTGACATCTAACCCAAGCTATGACTGTAAAAACAGAGACATTGAACTCGCTCAAGAAAACCTGAGAAGTAAATACCTCAATCAGAGAAGAGGTTGACTACCTCTTCTTAAAAACAATCTCTTGAACCAGGTACACTATTGATGCTTAAGCATCCTGCGTATGTACATGGGTTGTCTATAGAGTAGGGCGTGTATGTACGTGTGCTAACCCATAGCAAGACGTGTATGTACGCGTGCTAACCCACAACAAGGCACCTACTTCAAAAAAGAAATAAAATAGATAGACTGACAGGGAAGGGAGAACTGGTATGGCACTTAAGGTGACTATAATATCTTAAAAGACTCAGGAGTCAACAGAAACTTGAAATGTACAAAAACCAATCAAACACCCAAAAAATCCCCTAAAACCCTAAAGGCTTCCCTAGTATGGTCGCTAGTTTTTCTAGCGGGAAAACCCCTCTTAAGACTACACTAGGGTTCAGAATGTAGGTAGATCACAACCGTCTAAAATTCAACTACTTCTCTAACTACCCCAAACATACTCAAGACTTATACAAGAAAATAAAATATGAGAAGGATCGGGTAACTATACCTCTACTCTACGTCTGGTGATGATCCTCTTGCGCTTGAAAGCTTCGTTGATTACACGCCTCCTCCCAAGGCTGGCCTGCATTCAAAGACAGAAAAACAGAAAGATACAAGCATGAAATTCATATACAAATAAGGGTTAGATGTTAGAATATCAAAACATAAACCATTACAAACATTCAATACACCATGATTTGGGACAAGAAAAGTACTTATTTTATTGATAATTCAATGATTATACCTTTTACAACCAAAACCGTTTGTTGCTCCACAAGCCTGGTTCGACCTCCTCTTCACCAAGCTCCAAGTGCACATATGTATGGATTCTCCTCTCAACCTTCGGATCTCTTCTTGGGAAGTGAATGGGTTTATGATGGAGGAAGAAGGGCTAATTGGGAAATGCAGGGGCAATTCTCACAATAGGGCTGCAATTACTTGGGGCAAGGAGAGGATGTGAAACAGACAAAGTTTCACTGTTATTATGTCTATATGTAAAATGAGACCCCAACACCTCATTTTATATGGGAAAAGGATGGTTATTCGGTTGGGTGTCGGGCTATAGGCGGTGAATTAGTTGGAAAACTACCCAATAACCCGTAATCTCAATAAATTCCTTACAAAAAAAAAATTGTTTTAACTTTTGCAAGTATACGCAGGTTGTAGTGGTGCATCATGCATATGTACACAGGTTGTAGTGATGCAACAAGTGTATGTATGAGGGAAGTAGTGGTGCAGTGCGCGTACATCTTCAAAAAATGGGTTTTTTAAAAGAGCAACGCAATGGTGGCTTGGCAAAAACTGCAAGTAAGAGGGACAAAGGCCAGGTATGCATGTGTAGATAAATTTAGGGCTATAACAAATATGGAATTGTTGCTTAACTGATGCCTCCAAATCTTCCATAAAACATGTTTGTTGCCCTTGTCCTTTGAAAACTAGCATTCTGTTGAGATGTATTTATTCTTTGCAATCTATATGATGCCATTTGGATCATTGTTATTTAAAAATTATTTTCAAATTCACAAAATAAAACCCTGTAGGCTAATTGGCCAAAGAATGATGATGTGGTAATATGATCCAGAAGGATTTAGCGATCATTTCACTAATTTCACTTTCAGCATTTGTTGAGATAGTTTCTACCTATGCAATTTCCTCAGATGTGATTATCATACTTGCTCTATTTTTCGAATGCATCACAACATCTATTGCCATGGTAATGCCCTGTCTCAAATTCATGGCATTCATCCTAGTTGTAACTGACTTACATCCTTCTGTGAATATTTCAAAATTAAGGATGGTAGTGCAGGTAGTGCCATTTCCTGCAACATCATTCGTAGCATTGGAAACTTACTTCACAAGACTTGAAACAACATTCTTTGACGTGTTACTACACTTGATACTTTTTTCCACAGTAAAATCATCCTTTGTTACTTTTGGAGCACCATAAATTTGTTTAATAACAACATTGAAAGATAAGAAGACACTAGGTTCTAGTACAATGTCGTCCTTAACAAAAACCCCATCACAAACAATGACATATTTTAGATTTTCATTGCAATAGATTGTCACATTATTCCAAATGTAATAACCTTGTTCTTGATACTGTTGTGAATGAGCAACTATATTAGAAATTAGAACCTTTAAGAGATTGAAGAGCCCAAAAAAATGGGATAGCATCATTTGACTCTACACCTGATGGAGATCTTTGCAATAAAACCTAGAAGAGGTGAAAACTCCTGCAAATATAAAATGAATCTTTGAATTGTGCCCAACCCCCTTTAATATTGGATTACTTATGAGTGTTTTGTTGCACTTCACTGGAGCAATACAAACTTGAGAGAAAATTTTCTACTACCCTATTTCATAGTATTTACAACTAGTTTCTTTAGGTTCCCCATCATCATCATCGACCAACTGCAAAAGTCTTGGCAAGGTTGATAAATATTGAAGATGGATTGCTAGTAGATTGCCTTTCTTTCATTATCTTATGTTTTCTTCCTTTGTACCAAAATTTATTCTTGGGAAGGTGTCAAATGAATGACTTGACTTCATAAAACTTTTTAGTGGACATATTTTGACCCTCTATCTTTGGATAGATTTGCAGAAATAAAAACCAAGATAAATGGATAATAGCATGATAAACCCTAACCATTTGTCAAGTTTGTGTTCTTCTAACTAGCTATGACTGAGGAGAGAAAAATTAAATTGTTGTCATCATATCTATGACAATAAATATGGTTTGATCCTTTTATTGCCACTCTATCTTTGGTAGTCAAAACAAGAATATTATTTTGATATGGTGTCAATTTTTCGCGCATGAGAAGTTTGTCTCTTGATGGGAATCATAGGAGAAGGGACAGTCTCCAATCTATTTCTAGACCACACGAGCCTCTGAAGCAACTCATCTTTGATCTCGTTCCTGGAAAATTTGACACTACAACATGTCTCTTTGTTCACCATCTATCATGAACGCTTGGCATGGCACTCTGTTCTTTGGCGGTTTATTTTTTTGTGTTTGGGACCTTATCCCACATGCATTAGAACAATGAAATATAATGAATTTATATTCATCGACCTTTCCAAGGTTATTCGATGCGTAGTGCACAAACCTTGCTCCTTCTTGGACTCTCTCCGTGGCACCTTTTGTGTTTTTTCCCGTGACTTGGAATATAATGTGGCTTTGGGTGGCCTAGCCCTCAGATGTACGCTTGAGATTGGGTTCTATGGTAATAGTCCCAATATTTTTTTATGAGAACAATCAAAGTTAAGTGTTAGCCTTGATGATTGGGCTTGATATATGACTTGGACTCTATGGTAACTAGGAGATTAAAGTGTGACCTTAGGTTTGAATAATCAACCCAATTTTTTAAAGAACAACTAAAAAAATATAACATATTATATTAAAATTACAAAATAATATAATTTATAACACAAAGTTTAGTTTGGTTTCAAATAACAAGGGAAATTTGGCATTTTCGATCACTATTATTCAAAGGCCAATGAATTGCAGACAAAGACATATTGAGAGACCCTGACAAATTTTGACAATTTGAGTTGAGTGGACTCAAAATTGGTGGTTAATAGGTAGCGAAAATTTGAGGGATTTTGACGAGATTTGACGCAAAAAGTAGAGGCTTTGAGAAATTTTGATGCAAGGATTTAGAGTCTTGACAAAAATGGAAAAAAACTTTGAGGTTTGTGACAATGAAAAGCTTACGCCAGATGACATAAGGATTTAAAGCTAGTGAAACTGGAAAATTTTTGGCAAGGGAATTTCTTTTGGAAATGTCAATATTTGTTCTAATAGTAGCCTTGATCTCTGATTTACGGTCCAGATTCTTTGATACTAATCTTTGATCAATGACTGTCATTAACTCCAAGGCACGTTCATCATCAGACTCTTGTATTCTCTGACTAACGGTACAGATTTGTTAACTATGTATAATCAACGGCTACGATTTCCTTCAACTCAGACAAAGGGTTTTCTTCATGGTATTTGGCTCTTATGTGACATCTATGTGTCTTTATTTACCATATTGGTTGCTTGCATTTTTTTACATGGCAACTGATGTAGTGTTGACGTGGCAGTTGACCTTATGCTAACATTATCACAACTTATGGCCTTGTTCATAACTTTGGGTTGGATTTCTAATTGTATGTGGCTCAATATACTTATGATGTTTGGTCTAGTGACTACGTTACACGTGGCTAATGTCATGGATCGATCCATTAGAGGTATATCGACCTCTTTCATGTGACCTCGAACTATGACTAAGTGGTTAGGTCGTCATACTACTTCTGGTCGGAGTGTCTCAAAAATGGCATGAGCTAAGTACTCTGAAAACTTGAACTTCGATGGAACCACACTACTTTGAAAGTTCTACACCGTCGATATTCTCCTTTGATCAATCTTCATGGTTGATTTTTCTACTACTCATCAATTTATTCCTCCTGTTATGTTCTCTGACAAACTAAGTATCCATGCCATCAATCTAAAGACAATCAAGGGTCACAATTCCTCTATGATACTAAACTTTTGTGATAGTCTTTCCTACCGATCAATGGTCCATATTTCAATGAGACCCTTCTCCAATTGACCCAATGGATCCTATTGACTCGGATCTTCTCTCGTCGAGCTTCAATTGTCTATAATCATTTTTCCATGGTGCTTTAGTTTTGTACTTTCTCATTCTCCTTCCTCTTGTTCTTCAACTTTTGCATACTTGTTCACCACCGAGTGTAATATTTCATAGAAAAATAATAGGGCAGAAAGGTGTTTCCTTTGTATTTTTTGTTCAATCCTTGGACCTATCATTTATACATTGTAGGTATGTATTTTCGCAGAGCTTGTTCCTTGATTTCAGTTGTTTCGTTACATAATTTGCAAAAAAAATCATAGTCCTCTTCTTATCATTGACAACAGTCACTCTGCCCCTGCCATTGATATCAATGACAATGATATCCTTTGACATCAATAACAACACAATTTCCAACACATTCTCACTTGTTGTAATCAAAATATGGAATATAAAGAGACAAGCCTAAATTGCCCTCTGAAAACAGGTAGTTTTGGAATGTAAATAGTCCCTCTTGTTTTATAAAAGAGGAGACTTAAAATGAGAAAGGGATTTTGATGCCACCCACCCCCCTTCTCTCTATCTCTCTCGAGGGGCTGGCTCAACCTCCTGGTCTAGGATTGTTCAATTCGTTGAACCGAATGGTTCGTCGAGCTCCTGATGGAACTAATTTAAATTGACACAGGACCTTTTTCTCTCTCGACGTAGGATATGTGCACCCACGGACCCTCTCCTCAGAGATTTTCAACTTCAACACCAACATTGCTAGCTCTCTGTGCTAGGATTTATTTTTGATGTGACCATGATCTATGAATGTGGGTCATCTCCCTTCATGATCCCACACTTCAGGAATATCACGTTCCACTTACTCTCTTCCTCGATTGTCGAATCAATGAATTCTTTGAGAACAGATCTACGGTCCTCGCGATCAATGACTGCGATCACTTCGCAAGTTTAGACTTCGCGAGTCCTCTCTTCTCCCGACTCTGCTTCTCCCGATCATGAACTAGCGGTGTGATGATCCTTTGCCACATGTCCTACCTCGATGGATAACTAGGATTACTTCGCTACCTAGCTCTTCAGGTGTTCTCCTCTTAAATATCCTCTGAAGGGTTCCTCCTCCAAAATGCATGGATCTCTGCCACATTCCCTTCTAGATCCAAAGGTATGGATTGAAATCACTCTTCGTGACTTCACGAAGATATTTGTTTGTGCTCGACAAACCTCCCGAAGTTCCCACTCCCGAACTTATCAATATTCTATCACATGTCTCCTCTTCGATGGTGGTTGATTTCTCTGTCTTTTGGACTTCAACAAGTCTTCGACTCCTTTGCACACTTAGGGTAATTTCTCCTTTTGAGACGTACACTGTTCTCGAACTCTTTATGCACAAACTCTTTTGAGAATTTGCTCGACTTGAAAACCTCCAAGGTTCCCAGTTCCTTTGCGTCCTTCAATGGACTTCTTCTTTCCCTCCTGTAAAACTCTTGCTCTGCCTCCTAAGCTTGTAAGGTGAACTCACAATACCTTTGGAGCACTCCTTGCACTTGGCTCAGTTCTTCGACGGCTTCTCCCTTGGCCTTATGGAAAGGTTTAAGGCATCTCATTTCCTTTGTCGATGCGCTTCTTACAAAGCCTTCCTTCACCAGAATGTTCAAAAATTCTGGGATTCTCCAACACCTTCAACCGAGTTGCTTTTGTGCATGCTCACACTAGCTCGATGCCCTCCTGGTAGAGTATTTCAGAGTCTTCAGTAACTCTAAATTGTGCTTCTCCCCACACTGTCTTTATTTTCAAGGAACTTAACTGCCTTGAAATTTCTCCCTGAGTATATAAATTAATATGGTGTGCCCTCCTGGAAACTTTTCTTCTGACCCCACTGAGTTCAAACAGGCACCCCTTGTGTCGGCTTACAAAGTTTCCAATCTTTGTCGCGCACTCCTTGCACTTATCCTAGAGAACCAAACTTAACTCAACACACTCGCGGATAGAAAAGTGTATCTCTATCCCTACAGATGATTTCTAACATTCATCTACAATTCACAAACATGTAAAAGACATTCATGCACAACATCCATTACACAGAAATATAGAACAGGAAAAATTGTCATTTTCTATTAATGGTGGAATGTCAAATTACAATCGTGGAGTCCGAGCTACAATTGAGTCTTGGCTCTGTCCCCTTAAAACCAACCTATCCTCCTACTCCTTATCGTCTATCCTCTTCTTGTAAATAATACAAATATTTATACAAGAGGGGCTCAACGAGCTTCCCTCGCAAGCTAAACTAGTGGTGTCAAATCACCATTCAAAATGATAATCGAAAGGGAAAATTATAATGATGGAAATCTGCTCCAATCGGATGCAGATCCATTCTGTCGTCAACCACTTAATGGTGAACTTATCTCTAGCTTGTGCAAAATCATGATTTGGCTCTTCCAGCTTGTCTTCAATAAATGCCTGGATCTCACCTTGGATTCTCGAGGCAAAATGAGAGAACAGTGCCTCTCCTCCCTTAAATGCGCACCATGTGTGAAATTTGATTGGTGTGTTCTAAGGTGGAGCGATGCTCTTGCATCATACTCCATGGCTATGAAACTCATGAGCTTTCCAACGTGGTTGAAATCATCCCATATCCAAAACTTTCTCTTGGAGTTGTCTCTCAGCTCCTCCGCTTTGTTGTTTTTTCTCTTGCATCACCTTCGTGGCTCGTGTAGGTTTCATGTCATCCAGCTTCCTTGTGCTAACCATTTTCTCTTCCGACTCCATCATCAACTTCCTTATCTCCTCAACTACTTCTTCCACCTGCTCTATCGGTTGGCTCTCCTTCTATAGACTAGCTTGTTGCATTTTTTCCTTGTCCATGGGCATACCTGATGATTTCCCAAGTCATATTCTTCATCTCTTGTGGTCTTGAATTGCCACTCTGCTGCATCCTCCACTTCTGCAATCTCAATACTGAACTGTCATTCAGCTGCTCCCTCTAACAGATTGACCCTTGTCATTTTCTTGACTGGTTCTATTCCATCTTCTACCAACTGCAACTCGTGCTGGTGTATCTTCTCTGGCATGGCTATCTCTTGGTAGCCACATTTTGGTTTTGAATTTCCCAACCAATCCTCTAGTGCCTTTAACTCCAATTCCCACTAAGTGAGTAACTCAACTGGGATTTCTCCTTCTGTTGTGACAAACATTAGTATTTGTTCCTTTTCCTCCACGACAATCTCAACTTGTTGTCTTCCTGCTGCATCTACAACATCTGTTCTAGCCTCTCCCGAGTTGCTTGGTAGGAATATCTCGATTCCTCCAATGATTAGAATGTTCCCCTGATCATTCTCTTTGATGGTGGAATTTTGCAACTTCTCATCATCTTCATTCACATGGATCGCAGTTCCGCATGAATCTCCATCTGAGTGAGGTCTTCCTTCTTCCTCCTCTTCATCTGTCGACATCCTCTGATGTGAACTCTCAGCTGAGCTCATCTCTTCTCCCTTGCCCACCTGGAAATCTTGGATGTCTCCTCTGCCCACCTGGCAATTTACGAGATCCATTGATCCCTTTTCATTGCCCACCTAACAATTTATGAGACCCTTTCCAAATATATTTCCCTCATCACTAAGGTTTTCAGCATGCCTCAACCACCTTATTAACATTTGTTGTTTCCCTCTGTCTAACAAATTCTAAACAAGACATTTAGTTGTCTTCTTCAAATTCCATTCGTACCTTCAGTGTACCTTTGACTCCTATTGCATCTTGAATGCAAGCTTCTCCATTTGTGCTCAGATTTCACTGAGTCACTTGTCCATCTCCTCCTTTCTCCTCTGCGAATGGACTTTTCCTCGACCATTTTTACAACATTCAATGGCCATCTTCACCTTCTACCTGACCTCTTGGCAATTATGTTATTAACTTTGCGACTGAGAGCATCTTCATCTTCTCCTTCACCTGAAATCTACAGATGAAAACTTCGCTCTGATACCACTCTTGGTGGTATCAAACTATCTCCTTTGTCTCCTTCTTCACCTACTATCTATAGGTAAAATCAAGCTCCTCCTTCACCTTCTGTCTACAGGTGAAATCATGCTCTAATACCAGTCTTGATGCCACCGACCCCACTTCTCTTTGTCTCTCTCAAGGGGCTGGCTCGACCTCCCAGTCTAGGATCGTTCAAGTCGTCAAACCTAATGGTTTGTTGGGCTCCTGATGGAACCAATTTTACTTGACACGGGCCCTTTTTCTCTCTCAGCCCAGGATATGTACACCCGCAAACCCTCTCCTTATCACTTTTCAACTCCAACGCCAATGTTGCTAGCTCTCCTTACTAGGATTTCTTTTTATGTGACCATGGGTCATCTCCCTTCGTGATACCGCACTTTGGGACTATCGTGTGCCACTTACTCTCTTCCCCGATTCCTGAATCGACGAATTATGCAGGACCAGATCTATGGTCCTCAGTCCTCTCGTGATCAATGGTTGTGATTACTTCACGGGTTCAGACTTCGTGAGTCCTCTCTTCTCCTGACTCTTCTTCTCTCGATTGTGAACCAGTGGTGTGTTGATCCTTTGCCACACATCCTACCTCGATGAACGGCTAGGATTACTTCCCTACTCAGCTCTTTGGGTGTTCTCCTCTTAACTCTCCTTCAAAGGGTTCCTCCTCTGAAATGCATGGATATATGCCATGTTCCCTTCTAGATCCAACAGTCTGTTGATGGGCGAAATTGACCGTCCGTCAACTGAGAGAGTGGAACCGGTCTGGGGTTGTCTAATAACCCAAGCCGTTTGGGATGAACCACCCTGATGGGTTTAGCGGCTCCATTAGCCTATCTAAGGTCCTAATAAAACAAAAAAAGAAAACTACTCTAAACTAACTAATCTAACAAAAATAACTATTAAACAAACTAAAGTAATCTAACTAAAAAAAGAAATAAAACAAACTAATACACTAATCTAACTATTCTATATATATACAATCTACTATATAATACTATACTAACTCTAAGAAATCAAATATCTAACTACTAACTAAAGTAAATCTTATTCACAAAATATACAATATTAACAATTTACAGATTTAAATAAAACATGAAAAACTCATTAATATTCTGTCCTAGGACAGAAAGAGATATTTTTTGTTGATTTTATAATTTTATGAACATAAATAAAACATAACTAACTAAACTAAACAACTAATATACTAACTTTAACTACTTAAATTATACTAACAAAGTAATCAAATGAATAAATAACAAACTGACCTAGAGAAACGCTCCAAGTTTGTCCTGTATGTACTGATTGTTTTAGTTGATCGGAAGGAGGAAACCCACACCGAATTATCCAGAAGCTTTTCGTAAACGATAAGCTGCAGTGCTCTTCAAATATGATTACAGGACAAAAAAGACATAAAAATTACAACAATCTTATGATTTATAAATCTTCACAGTTAGATAAACTCGTATGCAAAGATCTATACGAAATGATTCAATTAACGAAGAAGAGAAATATGTGATTCATTAACTGAAACAAAGTAATTGTTGCATTTTTAAGTAATGAGAGAAATCATATATCGATAAAACATTAATTAAATCATATCATTCTGCAATAGATTACGATAGCTAAAGTAGTCTATAATCAACTGCAAATGACATGCATAAACTTGAAACAAAAGATTGATATTATGAAAGTGAAAGTTGTAGCAAAACATCAATTCCTGTCTTAGTTTGTATTAGAAATCCATAGCCTGGTTCTCCCACAAGTGAGGATGCTCCTTATTACAAAAATTAATAAGTATTTAAAGACCTTCTATAGGGTAAAACATCCCTGTAGAAGTTATCAAAATTGTTTACAGAAAATCTAGGAATTATCCCAAGTCTCACTAAACTAAGAACCTAAAATAAAAACTAAATCACACAAATATCTCCTAGATTGTCCAGCATGTCCAATGCAATTTGGATGTACCTGAAAAGGGTTAAAAATGGACAAGTTAGAAGGGTATTTTATTGATAAAATGATAAAAAACTAATTCTATAGACTAGCTACAGAATCTTGCAATTCTGTAGCTGGTCTAAATCAGACACAGAATCAACATTAAAATCAATTCAAATCTTGCAAGAATTAAATTCAACTATTAACAAGTATCTAATAGCTATTTGAAAGACAAACGAATCATTCAAATCGAAATTGTTATACTAGTTTGAGATCAAAACACGACTAAGATCAATCCAACGACTAAAGAGAGGCATATACTCTGTTTCGTTTGTTGTCACAAAATCGGGTAAACAGAATCCTAATGAATAGTAATGAAATGCTTTGCTATCAAACTAAAACCGATACAGTTAAACAAATCGATTGCCTTATCCATCAAAAGGAAACACGACAGAATCTATACGAAAACAACAGGATCATTTCCGGATTTGATACAACTGTATTAACATAAACGAACGATCCATCAAGTCAAAACTGGTGTGTAAATTACCACCAACAAAATGATAATGGAATCAATCGATCGATAATAGGATCTGTAGGATTTTTTCAATTGTTTGTTATCTCTAATTGGGGAAAACAAAATCGATTGACATCGAATGAAATCATTCATTTCAAAACAAATTATAACCGAATTTTCTCATACGAGTTCCACAGAGATAACATATGTTGACCAATTCGTTTTGCAAATTAAAATCAAACAAAGTAGCATCTATGATACGAATCCAACTCATGAAAACAATCGTACTAACTGAAGATATGGGGAAATCCAATCAAAATAAGATCGAATCAAACAGTTGGGGTTTAACACAGTCATTGAAAAATCGTTCCATGATTCGGGCGTAGATATCATTTGCACATGCTTAAATGAGAATATTGTTTCCATAAAAAACAGAGTCATTTTTTCCAAATCAAAATCGATCAGAGTTGTATTCCCGATTTAGAAGATTATATCAATTCAAACTCATGAAGTCGTTCCAAAATCACAACATACAAACCAAATTAGAGTCGATATAATCTAACCATAAAGAAATCATACCAAATCAAAACATGATCGTGCTCTAAATTTAGCATGAAAACCTCTTTTTTAGATTAGATACAAACAAATCCAATCGAAAGCAAACCATCAATTTTGTTAACTCAACAAACAAACGAATCAAATCCGATGAAAACCTATCAAATGCTAAACTAGGCATGACCGAATCATTTAATCAAATCATAACCTTATTCAATTTTAGCAAAATGAAAACAATGTACAGGATGAACAACATTATGACAGAGCCATTTCAAATGATAGACAGAGCTATTTGAAAACCAAACTCAAATCATTATATTAATCCGAGGAATTCACAAAACGAAATTGATACCTAAATTCATACCTGGATGATGAGAAGATAGCTTGATCATGACATTTTGGAGTTGACAACGGCTGTAGCCGATTAAACATTCCTAAATATGATGGAACCAGTGGTTTTATGCTTCCTATCATTTGCTTGAAGCTTGTCTCTTTGGTTGGTCAATACTGCAACTTGGTTCTCCAGCAATTTGATTTTCGATTGAAGTAAGGGAATGTCTGTATAGTATCGTTCCAACCACACATCACATTGGTAACATGACAACTATCTAGGCTTTGAAAAAGCAGGCGAGGGTTTGGTTAAATTGCCAAGGGTTTCGTTAGGTAGTTTGATCCCAGGGTAGCTAGGATTGTTCCTTAGGAAAGGGGGGAGATTAGAAATGAAGTCATAGGGTGCTTCGGAGCACAGACCCTGTGAGTAAGGGTACTCACTAGGTAGGAAGCATTCTATGTCAGAGTCTGAGTCTTCACTAAGGACTATGGGCTTCTACTCAGCACTACGTTTAGGCTTATTCCTAGCCATTCTCGAGATAATCCGAGCATTATTTTTACCTTTTCCATCAACAGTAGGGTTACCTCTAACCTTTTTGCTCATAGGTATTTTTATAGCCTCAGCCTTCTCAGGTATAACGTTGAGTAATTCAATATCAGGGTTGACCGAGGGTTTAGGAGAAGGCAGTAGGACATGGAAGGGCACAAGTGGCCCGACCTTAGCTTCATTAATCACAGGCTTGTCAATCTGGACAGGGTCTGTATCATCAAAACCATTTCAAGAGATAAAATCTTGCCATCTATCACCATGGAGACTTAAGTGATGAACAACGATGAGTCTGATTAGGCCATGGTGGAACAGGCTACTATCGACCTTTTCTCTTTTAAACCTTTTTGACATTTTATATAGCCTACGTTGGAGATAAAAAGGCATATTCAATGGATACCCTATAAAATTCATTAACAGTCGAAGGTGATAAAGAAAAACGAGTCCATATCGACCCTCACAGGTCACAAATTGTTTGACCACCATCAAAAGATTATGCCATCGTGGTTTAAGCATGGAAATCAACATACCTCTGTCACAGGATGTGACCTTTCGTGAGACGAACAGAAGTGACCATGGCACTTCCTCCACTTTAGAGTTTTTAAACCAACACTGGCCCATGGATGGTAACCCTGTGGCGGAGCTAATGAACTCTTCACTGATTTCCAATTGAATGTCACCCACCTTGGCCCTACAGCCATCAAAAGTCAAGGTGAACTGTTATGCAACAAATAGATTAAAACCCTCAAACCGTTGTACAAAGGTGAGCCAACCATTATCCTCTAAGTCTTTCCGGGCATTGGCGAATAGTAGCAAGGCTTGGCTACCGTTCGGCTCGATTCGAACCACCGGTGCCATGGAGCCGAGCACACGGTAAGTCCAGCGTTTGAATCATAGCACACATAGGAGCAGAGTGCATGAAGGGTTACCCGATACTAGCAGAGGTGAAACAAGGATAAGGGATAGGCATTAATGACATCGTGCGAAGGTGGTGGAGATTATTTGTTGTCCATGCATAATAGTTATTGCCAAGGTACAACCATCAATGCTTTCAGCTATACAAATATCAACACACAAGTGTTATAACTATGTCATTTCAATCAATCCATTGAAACCTTTGGTAAGTGGATAAACCAAGTGTGCAATCAAACATTATGCCATAGCTTTAAAACCAACATACAAATCTAAACCAATCCCAAGTGTTGGACCAATGCGCCAATGCGTTTTATAGAACAATTCATACCAAGAGTTTAACCAATGTGCCAATGCATTTTGAACTAGGTGTTATATAAAATGAAATATATCAAGGGTTTAACCATAACACCTATGTGCTTTTATGCAAACAATGGTCAAGTAGATCAAATCAAAGAACATATAAATCCAATCACCAATGAATCACAAACTCAATGAGACAAAGTCACACAATCAATCCAAGAATGTCCAATGAGTATAGATCAAAAAGTTTTTCCAACTTCATAATGATAAGTGAAATGTAAGCGCAATGGGCATATCGACAAAAATGATAATAACAATTCAATAATGATTCTAATGAGACTTCGAAAGATCAATTTTTCACGCTTACAGTCGTGAAAACAAAAACAAACGTAAATGCGCAAATGTCGCAAAAAAAAATGTCGTTTATTTGAGAATTGCGACCAAAAATTAATGTTTGCAAAACATTGGTGTAGGCAGCTTATAAAACAGTAAAAAAAAGTGAATTGGCTTCCAACAATGGCGACACACTGGTAGAAGCATTTATCTCTGCCAAAAGAGACAAATTCAGATTAGGAAAGCAAAGATAATCCCAACTCAAAAATAACAACCAGAAAATTGTATAAACATCATCGTTAACCAACTATTCCAGCAGTGTTTTAAAAGATGAAAACAGATAACAATCTTAATATCAGTGAGTCATGACATTAAAGATAAAATCTCTAATACTGTTGACAGATCCACTGTTTCCAGCAGGCATCCATAGCCTCGATAGGGTTGCCATTTAACCCACTCTGACATCTGTATCCTGTCAAGAAGTTCTAGATCAAAATAAAGGACATTAAAGAGGTTTCTTATTTGCAAATTTTCATATACCCGACATTGTTTCACTGCCAGCGGGCCTGTTCAGTACCCCGACAAAGTTGTCTTGGCGTCATGAATGCATTTACCCGCTGCCAGCAGACCTGTTCAGCATCCCGGCGGGTTTACAAGCACTTCCCACAGCTCTATTTATAATTTATTTTGTTTTGTTTTTTATAGATATATAGTCGAGCGGGGTGATGCTGAAAATCATGATATTTTAACATATTTTTTCAGACCTCATCAGAATTTTTCAGAACTATCCTTTATTTAGATTCATAGATGTTTCATTTACAAAACAACTTCCTAAGACAGGGAGACATCTTCTAAGTCATTCCCTTAAGGAATAGGGACAGCGTAAAAAGATAATAGATGATCATGACAAGCTTTACTCAGAGATCGAAATCAATCATCTTCTTTCAAACAACAGACTTTTGCCAACACAGATATAAATTTCAGAAATATACCATTGATGTTTATACAAATTTTCTTAGCAGTTTTTTCAGTGAAGGAATTTTCTACTGTCTTTGTCTGCATAGCTCAGTGTACAGGTATGTGTATTTTCCAAAAACACAAGCTGACAAATTCAAAGGAAAAATCAAAAACAAAAAAGCAAATGAAAAAGAAAAATATGTACATAATATACAAGGGTAGTTATCAAGAAAAGTATTTTTTCAGGGCTTGGCCATTCACCGAATAGGTTTCAAGCTTCCCCTCAAGATTTTGCAATCGAAAAGAACTAGGACCCAACTTTTTAGCAATTAAAAACGGTCCAAGCCATAAGTTTTGAAATTTTGTGTGCTCTCCCTTTCCCTCATGTGGTTTGTCCCATTTTAGGACGAGGTCACCTACTTCAAAATTCCTATCAGAAGTAGAGTTAGAATCG
Organism: Picea glauca; assembly: GCA_000966675.3. Classification (NCBI taxonomy): domain Eukaryota; kingdom Viridiplantae; phylum Streptophyta; class Pinopsida; order Pinales; family Pinaceae; genus Picea; species Picea glauca. Next base: position 760,241 of record JZKD02S1507180.1, read on the forward strand.
AACCAGCTTTTAACCAATAGTTGATGTTGATCTAACTTACGTTTAGCTTGAGCTCTTACCTTTTCTATCTTCAACAAAGCTTAATTCGGTTTTCCAAAGGAGGACAATCTTCTCTTGGATTTTATGCGACAACTGAAGTGAAGGAAGAAGAATGTGAGCTGGCAGAATTACTTCTCTGCCATAAACGAGAAAAAAGGGGGAGTTACCTACAGTAGCTTTTGGTGTTACCCTATCAGCCCACTGTGCGTTCAACAGTGCATTGTGCCAATTTTTGTGATTTTCAACCACCGTTCTCTTGATGATTTTAATCAAGTTCTTGTTTGTCGATTCTGCCAATCCGTTGCCCTGGGGATAATAGCTAGCAGAATACTTCAATTTAATTCCTTTTTCCAAAGATAACTCGCTCATCTCAAGAGAAGAAAAGTAAGAAGCATTATCGAATACTAAATAGTCAGGGATACCGAAACGAGTGATAATATTCGAATTTAGAAAGGCAATTACTTGACTGGTGTTGACGGTTCTTAACGCAACAGCTTCAGACCATCGGGTAAAGTAATCTGTGGCTATCACAATAAACTTGTGTTGTTGTGAGGATGGGGGGTTGATTGGACCTATGATATCGAGGCCCCACTGCTGAAAAGGAGAATCTACTGAAACGGGCTGCAAAGGAAAGGCTGGTTTTTGTAACCGCCCTGATGCTTTCTAACAAATGATACATTTACGACACAAGGCATGAGCGTCTCTAAAAAGAATGGGCCAGTAATAACCGGCTCTTAAAACCTTATGGGCAGTGGTGTCACCACCAAAATGGCCACCAGCTTCTCCTGCATGCAACTCTAGCAAGACTTTTTCTGCTTCGTCTTTTTCAAGACAACGCATCAGTACGCCGTCAAAACTTTGATGAAACAGGATACCATTTACCAGATGAAAGGAGGCGTACTTTAATCTCAACGCTCTTCTTTTAGCGAGATCTAGGTGACGGGGGGATGAACCATGTTCAAGACAGAATCTTATATCGTCATACCAAGGACTGACAGGGTTTTGTGCACAACAAATTAAATTTTTATCTTGTTGTCCTAGGTTTGACGTATCGCTTTCTTCTTGTTGTCCTACTACTGAATCAACGACTAACTTGCATAACCCTTGGCCTCTCACTATCTGAGCTGGGGTGATTTCTAAGTCATACTCCTGTAAAGAGGTGACCCAGTTAGCTCTCTTTTCACCTAGTTCCTTCTGCACTAACAGGTTCCTCACGACTGGGTAGGGGACAATGACTTTCGTCCTAGACTTCAAAAGATAGGACCGGAAGTGCTTAACTGCTTTGAAAATAGGGTAGGCTTGCCGATCTACCGCTGGGTAATTATGTTCAGCACCTTTGAAAGCAGAGCTTATAAAGGCAATGGGTACTTCATTGTTCTCGGCATTCTTTTGGGTTAGGACGGCAGCATAGGAACGGTCAGAAGCAAAAGTATAGAGTGTAAAGTCTTGTGAAAAATCGGGGCTCATGAGAGACAGAGCGTCTATTATGGCCTTCTTTATTGCATTAAAAGCTTTATTTTCTAGGGGTCCCCAGTGATATTGGCTGTCTTTCTTTATTAGATTTTGTAAAGGCCTAACCATTTTGGAGAAACTGGGGACGAATCTCCTCACGAAGTTAATCTGGCCTAAGAAAGACTGCATAGATTTTTTACATGTAGGAGGGGGAAGTTTCACGATGACTTGAGTCCTATCGGGGTCGATAATCATCCCTTCACTAGACACAATGAATCCTAAGAGTTTACCCTGTTCTACCACAAAGATGGATTTTTTAGGATTCAAGGAGATGCCGTATTTACGACATCGTTGTAGGACGGCTTGTAAGTGAGCTAGATGATCATTTTTGTTTTTATAAAATACAGTCACATCATCTATGTAAACTATGATGGACTGATTGATTAAGCCTCGGAAAGCAATGTCCATTGCTCCTTGAAAGGTGGCTCCAACATTAATCAATCCAAAGGGCATTTTACGATAAGCATAAGTGCCCCACGGGGTACGGAAGGTAGTTTTAAGTTGGTCTAGTGGAGACATCAGGACTTGGTTATACCCTGAGAAACCATCCAGTAAGGATAGCCTCTCAGAACCAGATACTTGTTGAAGGATCTGTTCCATGGGTGGGATGGGATAGTTGTTTTTATCAGATGCTCTATTAAGGTTTCGGAAATTGACGCAGAGTCGAATTTCCCCACTTTTCTTCCAGACTGGGACAAGGTTAGAAACCCATTGAGTGTGCCTAACAAGAAAAATTATATTAGCATTTAGGAGCTTATTCAATTCTTTTTGAACGATCGGTTCGAGCTTGGGGTGCATTTTCCTTAGTTTTTGTTGAAAGGGTAAGGTTTGGGGCTTCATAGGAATGACATGTTGTATGATATTAGGGTCGAACGTTTTAAGGTCGTCATACGTCCATGAAAAGACATCTTTAAACTCTTTGAACAATTTAATAAATGCAGTTTTTTCTTGTTGAGAACACCCCAACCCTAGATTAATGCACTGAGGATTTTCATTAGTTCCTAAGTTTACTTTTTCATATGATAATGAGGAACTATTGGTTTTACAGTTGACCGTCTTTTTAAATTTACCTTGAAGATCATAAAACTTCTCTAATCTAACTACAGATTTAGGGATCGATTTTACCATGTCCGATGAAGATTCAGGAGTTCTCGGATCTGGTATCACCATGAAATCACGCAAATTGTCTTCATGCATGTGTTCGTCTATCATCGTGCCTTGAAAAGTTTTTTCCATGTGCAGAAAGTTAATAATCTGTTGATCGTCGTCAAAGACTCTCTAGTTCGTGATGTTGTCAGGAACGGATGGCCGGAACAATAGCTCAACGAAGAATACATCTGGGGACAAGCGTTCTGCAGGAAGAAGTTTAGAAGCTACATTAGCTAATAAATATGCTTTAGAGTTATTCAATCTAGGAATAGAATTTATATTGAAAGATGAAAATTTATTCATTAAATTCCATACCTCAGACTGGTAGCTTTTTAGATGCGGAGATAGACAGTGGATAGAATCTCTTACCTGTCTAACCACTATTTCAGAATTGCCAAAGACGGTTAAATTTTGAATGTTCATATCCAAATCTTTTCTGAGACCTTGCAGTAAAGCCTCATATTCTGCAGTGTTATTAGTACATTCAAATTCTAGACTACATGCAATCAATGTTTTGTTACCTGCCGGATCGATAATAACGCAGCCTGCGCCAGCTCCTTCTTTGGACTTTGACCTGTCGAAATACAGAGACCAAATTTGATTCCCATCGGGTACATGAGACCGTTGCATAGAAGCTGTTGGCTGGACATGTGCTATAATCTCGGACTACTGTTATGGATTGGTGATAGTTGAAGCCTCGACCATGAAATTGATGAAGAAGGTATCCATCCCTTGTACTTCGAGTGAATCAGCAGAAGGTGTAAATGGTTCGTTGGGATCGTTTAAATCTGTGACTGTGAAATTAAGGTAGCGTTCACGATTCACTTTTATCTTGTTAGGCTTGTCGTTCTCTGGAAGCCATAGATGAGACCAATCTGTTGCAAAATAACCATGTAGCAGTTCTGACCAGTCCCTGCTTAAAAATAGACCATACACTTCTAGAATATCCACAACAATTATATCAATAACCTGATGAACCTTAAGGTTAGACGATAATCTAATAAGCACATTCTTTAGTTCGCCTATAACTTTAACACTGGTCCGATCAAGTTGTATGATTTTTAAGGTGGAGGGTTCCACTTCAGCGTTAATCTTTTGGAAAAAAGACCATGGCATCACATTGGATGACGCTCCTGAGTCTACCATACAATTATGCACGTTTCTATTAAAGATTTTGAAAGTTAACAAAAACAGAGGTACATTTTTGCGAGTACTAAGGGTGGTAGCTTGTGGATTTTTACTCGCAGTCTCTAAAGCTACTTTATCTACATTATTTACATTACTTACAAGAAGGCTTCCTTTGTCTTGAGGATCAAGATGGTTTTTAGTGGAAGTCTTCTGAGGGACTTTGTTCTGCACAACCTTGTTACCACTTGAATTACCATTTTTGCCATTCTCTGAGATATTTTGTAACATTTTTTGTAGCAAAAATGGAAACTTCAATAACTCATAAACAGAAATGTTAGCTCTCAACTTTTTAAGATCTTCAGCTACATCATAATCTAAGTTGGGATTCATATTACTCTGTTTAGTTTCAGCTGATTTAGATTGTTTTGGAGGTAAAGTTGTAGTGTTTTCGGAAGAAGGTGTGTTTGTTGTCTTACTCTTGGTATTATAGGGATGTATTGTCTCGAAGTTAGCTTGAAAGATGCTATCCGAGAGGTGTCCAAAATTTTTTGGAGAAGACTCCTCTTCTTGAACTATCTCTTGTTCAACTACCTCCTCAGGGATCTTAGGAAGCATCAAGTTATCTTGGGCTTCTAGAATTGTTTGAAGAGTGCATTGTAGACTTTCTAGATTAAGGCCTTCGGTGGTTGGATTAGGTCGGTTGGTAGGAAAAGGCTTCCAGAATGGGGGTTTGTAAGGCCCTTTGCTCGAAGAAGCTTCTTTGATCGTCCTTTTTAAGTCTATAACTTGATTCGACAGTTTTTGAACAACTTTAGTTAATTTTTCTAAATCAGAGTTTTCAGGTTGTGTTTTACTTTGAGTGGGTCTGGGGAGGATTTCGATCTTCTTTTTGGAAGACGAACTAGTCTTTATTTCGTTGCTAGTAGAGTCTTTAAGACTAAGTATGTCTTTTTCAATCTGGCTGGCCTCCTTGAAGGCTTCTAACAACGTGGCTTTCTTAGATCATTTAACCCAAATAGTTATACTTTGATGCAAAGCTTTAGTGTAGTATGCTATTATAATACTCTCAACAGGCATGGAATCCATAGGGATTCGGTTTTTCAGTGTTAAGAATATTTGATTAAAGTCTTTAACCTTTTCTTTCGGGTTCATTCTTAAGCTAGAAAGATCCATGACTAGGACTTCCGGAGGCTTACCGTCTCTGAACTTTTCCAAAAAGCATGACTCAAATTTTTCCCAAGACACAATGGTATGGGGTTGTTGGGAAAAGTACCATGTGGATGCATTACCCTTGAAAGTATAAGGGAACAACCTACAGACAACATCTTCATGTTCGACATTTCGGAGTCTTATGGCTAACATAAACTTTTTAATGTGATCTTCAGCGATCTGTTTTGAGTCAGGGTCAAACTTGGGAAGCCATTTCTCCAGGTGTTTAGGTAAGGGATGCTGAGATCCAGGTACAGCTACGGCATCCTGGTCAAGCCAAGGTCTAGCAGGGTTTTTTTGATTTTCCATTCGGGTAGTGGGTGTGGAAGGCTGAGAAGGGGAATTTCCTTCGTCAGAGGAACCTCCTTCAGAAGAGGAAGGAGATGATGGAGGTGGTGAAGGGGGTATCCCAGATCCTCCTGCAGCAGGATTTAAGATTGGATCTGTAGGATTCACACTGAGATCAGTGCCTCCTAATTGTTCTCTGATATTAGAGAAGTCCAAAGGTTGGCCCCACGATCGGTTAGGTTGCCTCAAACGGGATAAGGCACTATGTGTTTTTATAAGAGATTGACGGAAAATCTCTTGTATGTCACCACCTGTAGGATTAGGGGTTGTTGGCTCAACTGTGATCTGTGGATCGTCGGTTGAAGTAGTTGTTGTTTGAAGGGGAATATTATCATTTGAATGGCTTCTAGTTATTATAGGTGAGTGATTAGGTGGTGGAGGAGTCTTGCGACCGCCTCGTGTCATTAATTAAATTCAGGCCCTCCTTCTAGCGCCATTTGTTGACAGGCGAAATTGAACGTCCGTCAACTGAGAGAGCGGAACCGATCTGGGGTTGTCTAATAACCCAAGCTGTTTGGGATGAACCACCCTGATGGGTTTAGCGGCTCCGTTAGCCGATCTAAGGTCCTAAGAAAACGAAAAAATAAAACTACTCTAAACTAACTAATCTAACAAAAATAACTATTAAACAAACTAAACTAATCTAACTAAAAAAAGAAATAAAACAAACTAATACACTAATATAACTATTCTATATATA
>JZKD02S1507180.1:791037-804447 GCA_000966675.3 Picea glauca
GTCATCCACATATAGCAGTAAGATTACTGGCTCATTATTCATAATTTTGAAGTAGAGATTTGAGTCTGCTTTACTCTTGGTAAAGCCTAAGCTCGTCAAGAAACTGTCTATACGAACTACCAAGCTCTAGGATCTTGCTTCAATCCGTATAAGGCTTTCTTCAATCTGCAGACATGAGACCTCCTATCTTCAACCTCAAATCCTTGAGGTTTCTCTATATACACTTCCTCTTCAATTACACCAATTAGGAAAGATGTCTTCACGTCCATCTGGTGCAGCTTCCACTTCATCTTAGCTGCAAGAGCTATGATGGTCCTGATCGAAGTGTATCTGGCCACAGGAGCGAATGTCTCTTCATAGTCAATGCCTTCCTTCTAGGAAAAGCCACGAGCGACAAATATTGCTTTATACTTCTCAATACTTCCATCAACAACATGTTTTATTTTGAAGATCCATCTGGAGGATACCACATCTTTACTCTTTGGTCTGGGAACTATTTCCCATACTTCATTCTTCATTATGAATTGGTATTCCTCTGTCATGGCATCTGCTCATTCTTTCCTTTGAATGGATTCTTCAAAACAGATAGGCTCCTCTTCTAGGAGGACACACATCAAAGCCGTATAATTGGAGAATGGCTTTGGTCATTTCACCTGTCTCATGGTTCCTTGGGGAACATCGTATTTCTCTCCATCTTGAATAATCTCTCTAGCCCAGGTTGGCTTTCTTTTATGGAGGATTGTCATCTGAGGAGGTTCTTTCACTTCTACTATATCATGGTCTTCTAGAAGTTCCTCATCAGGGGAAGTTACGACTTCCCTCTCTGGTCTTGCAGCTCTGGGAACCTCCCTCATTGCAGTATTGGGGATTATGGGTTCCTCTTCATATACCTCTTCAATATGGCATATTTTAGATTTCTTGAGCGTTGGATCTTCATCAAAGGTCACATCCCTGCTGATCTCAATGTGATGTTTACCTGGTATATAGATTCTGAAGGCCTTGGAGACCTTACAGTATCCCACAAATATTCCCCTCTTTCCTGAAGGGTCCAGCTTGTTTCTCTTTTCTTTAGGTATATGAATAAACACTGGACAGCCAAATATTTTGAGATGGCTTACCTCTGGCTTCTTTCTGGTGAACATCTCTTCTGGTGTCTTGAGCCCAAGTGCACTATGGGATAATCGGTTCTGCACATAAGCAACTACCATCGCTACTTCTTCCCATAAGAACATAGGAAGATCTTGATCATGGATCATAGTCTTCACAGCTTCCAGTATGGTTCCATTCTTTCATTCAGCTACACCATTTTGTTGTGGATTATAGGGAGTAGTGAGTTACCTCTTGATTCCAACATCTTTGCAGAAGTTCACAAAATATTTTGAGGTATATTCTCCTCCATTATCTGACCTAAGTATCTTGATCTTTCTTTCAAAAAGGTTCTCTATCAAGGCTTTGAATTCCTTGAACTTACTGAAAACTTCATCTTTAGTCTTCAAGAAATATATCCAGGTTTTATGAGAGTAATCATCAATGAATGATACATAATATACATACCCGCTAATGGAGGATGATGGAATTGGGCCACACACATCTGAATGGATGAGTTCTATGACTCCTTATGTCTAGTTTTCCCACTTCGGAAAAGGGTTCTTGATATTCTTCCCTTGTGCACATCCATTGCATAAGCCTTTATGGTCACCTTTGAGTTCTGGTAAACCTGTGACCACTTTGCATATGTATGGTAGTGCCTTGTAGTTTATGTGGGATAATCTTCTATGCCAAAGCTCACATGAGTTTTCAATGGCATGGGTCATAGTAGCCTTTGAGTGACCCTTTAATTTATACAAGTCATTTTCTTCATTGCCAATGACAATTGCTTCATTTAAGGTTTCTCCCTTAGCCCACATAAGAACTTCTCCATCTATAAAGGAAAATCTGAAGCCTTTCTTCTCTAAATATGAAATGGAGAGTAGGTTCTTCTTCAAGCCTGGTACATATAGTACATCCTTCATTTTTAGTGAATTCTCTAAATTCAGTTTATGGTTTGATTCTCCCACTCCCTTAATGGGATATTGGTAATCATCTCCAAGTGTCACTTTCTGAGAAAACTTCTTCTTTGAGATATGAGAATATTTCTTTGTCCCATCATGTGCTTGGATGCACCACTATCAATGAGCCAAGTGTCCTCTCCAGGTGTTACAGATCCTGAAAGGGATGAGATCAACACATGGTCTTTGATCTCCTCTCTTATCATATTTGTGGGTGGCTCTTCATCTTCGACTACATGGGCATGGAGCCTCTTTTGTTTTTTCTTGTATTCTTCTCATTTGGTCGGACAGAACTTCGCAATTTGTCCCATCTTGTCACAATGATAGTATTGTACAGATGAGTAGTCTCTTTCCTTTCATTGTCCTTTCTTCTGAAATCTCCTTGGATGAGATTCTTTATGATTGAATTTATTTGATTGTTGAGGCTCTTTATGAGTCTCATTTTGGAAGTAGGGTTTCTTCCTTCCTCCTTTGGTGTGAGTAGTTAGGGCTTGATATTCATCCTTAGCTAGTAACGCTTCCCGATTCGCTACTATTATTTCTTCTTGGATGCGTTCTTCCCATAGGTTGTTGAACTTTAGTTTCTCCTTTCTGGCACATATCATTTGGATGAAAGCATCCCAAGGTCTTGTGTGACCATTTAGGGCCATCATTATGAGTTCATCTTCGTCTATGGTATCTCCAATAGCTTCTAGTTGTTCTTTGAATTCTGAGATTCTGGAGAAGTATTCCTGAATCATTTCTCCTTTCTGCATCCTTGTATTCTTTAGTTGAGTTCTAATATTCATCTTCTGGTTTATGTTCTTTCATTCATATAGTCTGGTCAAGGCATCAAACATCTATTTCAAAGTCTTCTTATATGACACATAAGGAATCATATGGTCTTTGATTGAATCTGCAATGATTTTTTTGGCCCTTATTGTGTCCTTTTGATGTTTTTCCTTTTCTGCAGCATCTTCGGGTTTCAGTAATTCTTCCTTGATGAATCTTGCTAGGTCATTCTCTTCAAGAATGAGGCCAATCCTATACTTCCAAGAACGAAATTTTTCCACTCCTTCTAACTTGTCAACAGGCTTAATGCTCGCAGACATCTTTACCTAGAGCTAGGAAAATGACCAAAAAATGAAAGTGCTCAAAATCAAAAATTGAACTTACCAGGAGATGTGCTTGGTTGAGGTGAGTTTCCTGGTGTGTTTGAATCTAAGAAAATCCAACTTTTTCTCCTTTAAATCTGATCTGTGGATTTATGGACTAGTGCTTCTGGTACCTCTGGTACTTTTGGTACCTCTGGTACTTCTGGTATTGGTTTTCTGGTACTTCTGGTACTTTGTGAAACTAGGGTTTCACTTTTCGAGAGATCCAACCACTGAAAAGGTGCGTTGATGATGTCAAATTGATCCTTAGGGGAGGGCACAACTTTCTAGATAGTTCTGGGGATGAAAAGATTCACTTTTGAAAAACCCTAATTTGCAGGTACTGCAACAGTGACATTTTTCTCTTATGAAAGATGCTTCCTTCAGCTTGGCTCTGATACCATGTTAATGTTTAAACCATTATTATAGATGTTTTCATTTCATTAGATAAAAATAACATAATCCAAGATCACTGAGAAATACACAATCACAAGAGACACAGCATTTATCCTAGGAAACCCTCTAGGGGAAGAAAACCCAGCAAAACTTCCTTAATATAGATAGCCAATAGAATGCCAAGAGATCTCTTATGATAATACAGAAAGTCATCTCCTAGATATGTGCCACTCTCTCTCTCCTTTGTCGGTAACAGATCATAACTTGTCTCTCAAACTAAGCAAGTGAGTTGTGTCTAAGTGAGGTGCTAGCCTCCTTTATTTATACAAGTCTGGCACGTGTGAAGTGTCTCTTCACTAGCAGAGCCGACTTCTCAAACTCGGTGGGTAAACCCACCTTTATTATATTTCTGGGTCTCTTTATTATCTGTTGGGGCCTACTTCTTATTCTGCCTATTATAATTGTCTTTTGACCAATCCGCAAAAGGGGATTTGGTCCTATTACAATAACCGACATGATCAATCCACAATGGGGATTGATCCTATGAATAATATATCAATAATAATAAGAATACTCTTTGCAGTTACAATATTTCAACAGATCTGAGTTTGTAGAAATCCCAGGAACGCAAGGAGTGCGTGGGAGATCAAAATCATAAAGGGGATCAAGCTCAGAAGAGATAGTCGGGAGAAATATTTAGATGGAGTGAAACTTTGAAGGTTTCATGAATTAATGGTCAATATCCATGTAGGAGGGAGCGGAGATCGTTCCATATCGTTAGATCTGGGCAAGGTGTGTGATCTTTATGTCTCTTGAAGCGTAGAGGAGAGTGGATTGACAAAGTCCTGAAGTACCAAAGTGATTTGGGACAATCCATCATCAAGAGGGACAGGTGGCACCAGATCTACAACTTCGGAGTGGAAGCACTTTGGAAGTTCATAGATGAGGAGGAGGCGAAATCATCGAAGAGACGAAGTAAATCCTGACCATTGATCGTCAGGAGGTACATGTCAGCAGATTGTCGACTTCGGGAGAAAGCACTCTAGGAGGAACGAGTGTGTAGGAGTTGAAAACCCCAAACCCTGAAGAACCGAAGTGGATCTAGACCGTCAAATCCAGAAGGACACGTGTCGATGGATCGTGAACTCCAGGAGAAGGCGAAAGTGGAGTGTTGAAACTCTCAAAGCCCGAAGAGCCAAAGTAGATGGGAGTCATAAATCTGTGGGACGACACATGATGTTAGATCATGGACTCCAGGAGAAACAGAGCATGGAGAAGTTGAGACTTCCAAAGGTCGAAGTCCCGAAGGGTACCAAGGTCATTGATTTGAGGAAGATGCATGGCAGAAGATCTGTCATTTTGGAGAAATTCACTGCGGAAGAAGAAGGAAGTGTCGAACAAGAACTCCCAAAGGCTAGAGATTTGGAGTTCATATGATCCATATGTTTGCTAGGGACATCTGTCAGCAAATCTTCCACTCCGGAAGATAACCATTTTGGAGGAAGTAAGGTTTGAGAGTTGAAAACTCCAAAACATGAATCGTGAAGCAAATCACGATCGTTTATTTGAAAGGGGCAGATCTAAGTCATTGATTTGAAAGGGGAAAATCTGAACCATGGATCAAGAGGCCCCACCCGAAGTCATAAGATCAACGGTCACGCTCAATTGCGGGGACAGAAAGTGCTCGAGATTTAGAAATTTGAGAGTGGGCTACAATTGAAACCACGGTATCACCAAAAGGATGCATGGCGACTGGTAGTGAATTGTGGGTAGAAAAGCAGCTTGGTTTAAGACCACTTTTGGCCACCCCACAATCGTGTCTATACGTGAGGTCATAGCCCAAGGTCAAATGTTGGAAAGGGCTAATGGAAAATGAGCTAGCACCTGAAATTTGATATTTCGAAAGCGTACAGGAAGGGGTCGCGGGAAGCATAGAACCTGTACCAAAATTCGAAAGGGCCTGTGTTTAATTACAGAGTGAGACCAGTTGGGTTCCAAAGAGCTGATTTGGCTCAAAGAATCGGAGATCCTTGACCGGGAGGTCGTGTAGCCTTACAGGAGAGTAGGGGAGCTACATCAGGTGGTATCAGAGCTATTGAATTTGTTTGCAGACAACAGACAAAGGAGAAAGGAGATAAATTGATATCATTAGTGGTATCAAGAGTTGATTTTGTTTATAGACATTAGAAGGATAGGTAGTGGAATCATGCCACCCAGAAGACGTAGAGCGAATCAAGAAATGGAAGAAGAAATGAGGTGACTCAGAATGAGACTAGACACCATGGAAACAATGTAGAGGAGAGCACCAAACACTGGAGATATCAATGAAGTTGAAAGAAAAGAGATAGAGGTCGAAGAAGATGTAGTAGAGGATGTTGCATAAGACTGCTTATTGAAAGTTGTTTCAAGAATAGGAGCTAGAGAAAAAACAGAGGTACCAATGTATGAAGGCAATTTATAAGTTGAAGAATTTTTGGATTGGGTAAGTGCTATGGACAAATACTTCGATTATGAGGATATCGAAGAAGAAAAGATGGTGAAGCATGCAGTGAAAAGACTGGAGGTTCATGCAGCACTATGGTGGGATGAATTGCAAGTCGATCGCAGATGCAAGGGCAAGCAAAAAATTAAAAGATGGGATAGGATGGTAGCCAAGCTAAAAGAAAAATTTATCTCGAAGGACTATCATATCAATCTGTTCATGAGATTTCATAACCTGAGACAAAAAATCTTATCAGTTAAGGAATACACTGAGGAATTTTACATACTAAACATCATGGTTGGACAAAAAGAGAATAAGGATGAAAAAACAGCCAGGTATATCAATGGATTGAGGTATGAAATACAAGAGGAGATCAACATGATGTTTTTTAGTAAATTCGACAATACCTATCAAGCAACCCTGAAAGTTGAAGAGAAATTCACCAGAAAGCAAAGCCAACAAAACAGAGGAGGAAATTCAAAAAGAGGTAAGGGAACCAGCAGAGAGAAGTCTCAGAAACCAAAGCATGAAGTTGGAAAGCAGCATAATCACCCTGAGAAAGGTGGAAGTTATAGAGAAGGGAAACATGGAGGAAGAAGCTATTTTCCTAGAGGAAGAGGAAGAGCCAGAGGAGGTGAAATTAGATGTTATGCATGTGGAAAGACAGGGCACATGTCTTGGAAATGCCTTGAGAAGAAGAAAGACACTAGAGGAGGAGAAGCACACATTTCTGAAGAACATAAGCATGTGGAAGTAGAAGGACCAGAAGGAGGAAAGAACCTCATGATGAGGAAAGTTCTTCTTAATCTAGAGAAGGAGGTAGAGGAACCAGTTCAGCGAACAAGTTTGTTCAGAACTGCTTGAAGGACGAAAGACAAAGTTTGCCAGGTGATCATAGACAATGGGAGCATTGAGTATCTAGTATCCATAGAGATGGTGGAGAAACTAGAACTGAAGACAACTGCACATCCAAACACATACAAGGCATCATGATTGTAGAAAGGACATCAAGTAATGGTAAGTCAACAATGCCAAGTTGAATTTAAAATAGGAAGTTATAGGGATGAAATATTATGTGATGTAATTCCTATGGATGTATGTCATATTTTATTGGGGAGACCATGGCAGTTTGACCGAAAAGTTATGCATGATGGGAGAAAAATACTTATACCTTAGAAACGAATGGTAGGACACATATGTTGTTACCAATAGAAGACAAAGAGAAAAAGAGGGAAGCTAGTTCAAGTATACTTCTCATGAGTGGGAAGGAACTCTTAAATAAAGTCAAGAAGGAGTAGGAGATGCATTTTTCTATAGTGAGGAAGCCAAGAGTTATCCTTACAAATACTTATGTGGAGGATTTACCTGAAGAAATCCAGGAACTGTTAGAAAAATTTGTTGACATAGTAGTAGATGAGTTACCTCACTCATTGTCGCCCATTAGGAGTATCAACCATCATATTGACCTTATTCCAGGAGCTAGTTTACCAAACAAAGCAGCTTATAGGTTGACACCTAGAGAGAATGAGGAAGTCAAAAATCAAGTCCAAGAGTTGTTGGATAAAGGTTTGGTCAGGTAAAGCCTAATCCCATGTGTAATACACACTGTGTTAAGTCCAAAGAAGGATGGAGGATGGAGAATGTGTAAAGATTCCAGAGCCATCAATAATATCACCTTTAGGTATAGATTCCCTTTACCCATGATGGATGATTTGATGGATTATTTGAGTGGAGCAAGCTATTTTTCCAAGATAGAATTGAAGAGTGGATATCATCAAATAAGGATGAGAGAGGGAGATGAATGGAAGACAACATTCAAGACAAATGAAGGTTTATTTGAATGGTTGGTCATGCCATTTGGGTTGACAAATGCACCAAGCACATTTATGAGATTAATGAATGAAGTATTGAAAGACTTCATAGGAAAAATTTTCATAGTGTATCTGGATGGCATACTAATCTTCAGTAAGACAAAGGGAGAACACTTAAACCATTTGACATCAGTAATGAGAAGGTTGCAATAAGAAAAATTGTGGATAAATATGAAGAAAAGCTCTTTTATGAAGACGAAACCCATATAATTGGATTTTGTGATCTCTTCAAATGAATTGAAGATGGATCCAGAAAAGGTGAGAGCAATCAAAGAATGGTCATCTCTAGGAAGCATATTTTAAGTAAGAAGTTTTCATGGATTAGCAAGTTTTTATAGAAATTTTATCAGAAATTTCAATGGTATATGTACACCCATGTTGGACACTATGAAGAAGAAACACAAGTATTTTAATTGGACAGAGGAAGCTAAAAAAAATTTCTAAGTGTTGAAGGAGAAGATCATAGAACAACCAATTTTGGTCTTACTAGATTTTGGGAAAATGTAACACCCTGTTTCCCCCAGTTTGTAAAAATAACTAGACTGGCCAGAACTGTGGCAAACTCATGAATGTGAATATGTGATATGAATGGACCTTATGGAAAAGGTCAATAAATGTGAATAACATTATGAAATTTTATTGCAGGACTCCTAAGAGGGGATGTGTAGAAAAAGAGACCACGATGGTGGTGGAAGGCACCTGGAAAGGTGGCGTTAACTTCCACTGAGAATTAATACTGTATTTGGACTTCACTGGCCCGGAGAACCAAAAGCGGCTCGTTGGCCCCAAATTAAATGTCTCATAGGATGGCAGGTTGATGGCTCCTCAGAAATTAATGAGGGATGGGGAGGTGAACCGCCCATCCGTAGAGCCATCATGACTGACCAGTGCAAGGGAAATCGTGCCACACGCAACCTCACAAGAGGATAAGGCATGGGGTAGAAGCGGTTGGGGGCAGACGCGAGGGGAAGAAGAGATAACTCTGGCAATATGCAGAGGGAGTGACAGAAGAGAGGAAGGAGAGTAACCTTCGCTCTTGGTCACTAGAAAACAGAGATGCAGTCTCACAGTATCGTGGTCTCAGCTCAGGGGTGGCTAGTGGTAAATCCGCTAGGAGTCGTTGAGCCTACAGTTGGGTGGAAACGAGCACCCCTCTCAGTAGTTGCTTGACCCCTGGTGTTATTTCTGATAAGTGTTTTGCCTTTGGAATCTTGAAATATATGTATTCTGATAATTATGCTCATAAGCTGTGAAACTGTGAAAGATTTCATTATAAGAATGTTTGTATGGTATTTTGATCAGTACTAGTAGTTCTATATTTGTATGGAAAGACTGTGTATGGCTTATGTCCTCATGAATCGTTATTTATATGCGTACCGATCTAATTCAGACTTCACGTCTGGTTCTCGGGAGGACGATACCCTTATCTGCCTCAGATAGTACCCTGGGTGAATCTCCCCATAGAGATACCCCCCTTGAAAAGCCCATCAAGAAACGGGAAAGCGATTGTGAAGGCGTAATGCCTTAGTAACCCTTCATGAGGAGGAACGATCCTCTTGAAAACCTGAGATGGCAGTATAAGGATGAAGTATCGAATCGACGGATGAGATCCCGTCGGGAAACCAGTGGTCACGCATGACCATTAGATTGGTAGGAGTAAGTAGGGTGTTAAATGCCTTACCCCTTTGTTTTTTGTGTCTTCGTGGGTAGCGAAGAATTCAGGACTGTAGATCTCCAAGTTCCATGGGAGTATCTAGACCGTTGATTTTTCCACGTCTAGGGAGTCGTGGAAGAATGCACGGGTAGGAACTGATCTGAGTCGTCAGATCTTGGCTGAAAAACCTGATAGTCATTGGATCGGTCAGGAGTTACCCAGGGATTAAGACTCCAGTGTATAGGGGTGAAAACCCCGGAATAGATCGGAGCCATCCGAATGACGGAGGCCACGTGTCATAGGATTACCCATTTTGGGAAATCAGGAATCACAGAATCGGGAATTCTGATGACGAGAGTTCAGGATTTTCCATGGTGAAAACCCTAGAATAGATCTGAGCCATCCGAATGACGAAGGCCACGTGTCATAGGATTACCCATTTCGGGAAATCAAAAATCACAGAATTGGGAATCCTGATGACGAGAGTTCGGGATTTTCCATGGTGAAAACCCCGGAATAGATCTGAGCCGTCCGAATGACGGAGGCCACGTGTCATAGGATTAACCATTTCGAGAAATTGGGAATCACGGAATCGGGAGTCCTGGTGATGAGAGATCGGAACTTTCCATTTTGGAAACCCCGGAACAGATCTAGACCGTCCGATTTAAGGAGGCGACGTGTCGAGAGATTACCCGTTTCGGGAAATCGGGGATCGGGGATTCGGGAGTTCCATTGACAAGAACCCAGACTCTCGCCTTGATAAATCCTTACCCATAATGTCGAAACGTTAGCATGTTAGCATGTGGCTAAGTCCCGATGAACGGACGAGATTCCTTCGGGGAACCTCAGAGTCTATAAAGACCGTCAGATGTGGAGAAGAGACGTCAACTTTAAGCCAGGGCGTGAATGCACCTTAGGGTAAGTAATGAGCAGATCTGAATGGACGGAATCCACCCGCCCAGATCTATGGCTAAGGTTTCATTCTGAAGCCCCCTTGTTGTTCTGCCTTTAGCAGTGGGGGGGGGGGGGTCTAGAATCGGACGTGAAACTCTCGAACGGGGGGGATTAATTCACCCTGATCAATGGTACTCAGGTGAATTCCAGACCCCCCTTGCCATTCTGCCTTTAATAGGGGGGGGGGGGTCCGGAAGAGTGTGGTGTGTCAAGTGGGGCCCCCTTCTGTCTTGTCAACTACTGTGTCACACTTCCCCCTCCGCCACTTGTATTCCACTTAACTATGCGATGGGGCCTATTCTCATTGGTTGTTCTCTAGCCTTGTTGGGATTCATCCCTATGGGTCGGACGCTAGCCCTGTCAGGGTTCGGCGGTTGCAGAGTCGAACGATTCAACACCCTTGTAACACCAAGGCACGAAATACAAAGAGGCACCGTGATTATTTGAACTATGACCATGACCCGCGACCACATGGGAATGGGGAGAGAGAAAGAGCTAGCTTGCGCTAGGCCTCCGTAGGTAATTTGGGGGCTCGGATTCAGCAGAATTCAACGAAAATTTTGATTGAGGTAGTGGGTATGTGACAAAGTGGTATCAGAGCATGGTTACAACACTCAGCTTGATTGGGCTCATGCACTAGTTGCGCATAAGATCCGTTCGAAGCACTCCTACGAGGAGTAACCCCCTAACTTAACTCTCTTGTCCAGGATTAAAACTTGGAAGAGAGAACCCAACTGTGTATGCATGTGAAAGAGTTATAAATTTACGCGCAGATTATAAAATGTATTTAACTCTTGACTAAGAACCAGCATTTGTCTTTTCACCCAAGCGGACGATCAGCCACGGGAATTTACAAACGCAGAGAATGGTGACTCCCCAAGAGATGGGAGAAGGCTCCCACAATAGAGACAAAGAGTCTGACAAAAGAAGAACAATGGGAACCCCTCCAAATCTAGCCGAGACTATGAGGAGTATCATGGTTGAATTGCAAAGCTGCAAAGCTGAAAATGAAAGGATGATGAAAGAACAAGAAAAGCAAACCAAAATTAATGCAGTTTTACTGCAAAGCTTATCCGACCTACAGTGACAAATGCAGCATGAAACCGAGATGCAGAAACATGGTCATATCAGTGTCCATACTAAGAGGAGCACCTCAAGAAAGGTCCACCCCAGAGGTAAAGGACCAGTGCTGGATGATTCCACTAAGAAGGAAGTTGGTGATTCAGAAGGCTCTTCCAGCAGTAGGACCGGTTCCTATTCTCGAAGAAAACAGAAGAAACAAAAGACTTCCAAGGGTCATAAATTTGAAGAATTCAGAAATGCCAAACCTCCCTCCTTCGACAGTGAGATAAATAAGGGAGAGGAAGCCGAGGCTTGGCTACTTGGACTGAAGAAATATTTCAAAGTCCATGATTTTTCAGAGAATTTGAAGGCCCGAGTGGCCACTTTCAATCTGAACGGAAAGGCTTCCATCTGGTGGGAAGATCTTAAGAATATGAAAGGGGTCCGCAAGGAGGACCTGTCTTGGAAACAGTTTGAAAAGTACTTCCAGAAGAAGTATTTGTCGGAAAGATATTTCGACGAGAAGGCTAAAGAGTTTTATGAACTCAAATTGGGACAACTCACTATAGAGGAATATGTCAAAAAATTCCTCGACTTATTGAGATATGTACCCTACATCAAAGCAAAGAGGGCGAAGGCGCAACGCTTCATCAGTGGGCTACCCAAGGAATACCGGAACCGAATCGAGTTCGATGAGCCAAATACCTTAGAAGACATTATTTGAAAAGCAACATATTGTCATGAACAATATGGACATCGGGCAGAGTCTCGTGGAGACTGGAAACAGAAGAGTGATTCAAGATTTCAGAAAAAGGGGATCAAATCCTTAGGATTTAAGAACTACAAGAAGAACCCCAGAATGAACTTTCCAGCCTGGAGTGCACTCCAGCAGAACTTTACCTCGGTGGATGGAAGTAAAACTTCTGGACCTATACCAGTGAAGAATAATAACCCAAAGAAAGAACCTCTGAAATGCTGGGGTTGTGGAGAAGAGCATCTCCTGAGAGACTTTCCACATCGACAACAGAATAGTCAGAAAGTTTATAACATTCAGGAAGCTCCCACAGTCAATGATGTGGCAAGGAGTGTGCTGCAGATTTATGCAGCATTGGATAATAACCAAGCTGACCACCAAGCTTCAGTGGTGGAAGTAGAAGGTATGATTTTCAACCATCTGGTGTCTATTTTGATTGACCCTGGTTCAAATTTGAGTTATATAGCCCCTAAGACTGTGGATAAGTATAAGTTACATCCGCAAAAACAAACCAAGTCATGGTTGGTACAGTTAGCCACTGGCACTAAAAGAAGGGTAGCAGAGGTCATACCAGCCTGCCAGTTAATGTTGGGAGAATTCCCCACCCAAGCAACCCTTAACGTATTACCCCTGGGATCATATGATCTGTTGATTGGTATGGACTGGCTAGCCACCCATAAATCCAGACTAGACTGTTACCATAAAACCTTAGAATGTGTGAGCAAAGAAGGAAAAAGGATAACCCTTCAAGGGATCCGAAAACCGGTCTCGGTGAGGCAAATATCAGCCCTGCAAATGAGAAAGTATTGTCGAAAGGGATGTCCCCTATATGCAATACAGGTGTTAAAAACCATCGAAGGTACTAAACCAAGCGCTGATGATCACCCTATCCTGAGAGAATACAGAGATGTGTTTCCGAAAGAGGTACCGGGTCTACCTCTGAGAAGAGACATTGACTTCTCGATAGAGCTCGCACCAGGAGTGGTGTCGGTGTCTAGGACACCCTACCGGATGAGCACACCTGAGTTAGTGGAACTCAAATTACAATTGAAAGAA
>JZKD02S1507180.1:809220-826327 GCA_000966675.3 Picea glauca
TACCATATCTCACTTCCCCCTCTGCCACGTGTATTCCACTTAACTATGCGATGGGGCCTGTCCTCATTGGTTTTTCTCTAACCCTATTGGGATTCATCCCTATGGGCCGGACGCTAGCCCTCTCGGGGTTCGTCGGTTGCAGAGTTGAACGATTCAACACCCCTGTAGCGCCGAGGCATGAAATACAAAGAGGCACCATGATTATTTGAACTATGACAATGACCTACAACCACATGGGAACGAGGAGAGAGAAAGAGCTAGCTTGCGCTAGGCCTCCGTAGGTAATTCGGGGGCTCGGATTCAGCAGAATTCAACGAAAATTTTGATTGAGGTAGTGGGTATGTGACAGAAAGCATTTCAAGTGAGATGTGATGCAAGTGGAGTAGCTATTGGAGCAATCTTGAATCAGGATAATAGGCTGGTTGCTTATTTCAGTGAGAAGTTGAATGTCACCAAGAAGAAGTATTCCATATATGACAAAGAATTTTATACAGTGACTCAAGCTTTGAATAAGTGGAGGAACTATCTAATTCCTAAAGAATTTGTCTTATACAGTGATAATCAAGCTTTGTAGTTTATTACTAGGAAAGAAAAGTTGAATCAGAAACATGTTAAATCGGTAGAATTTATGCAGAATTTTACTTTTGTTATAAAACATATTGTTGGAATGGCTAACAAAGTTGCAGATGCTTTGAGCAGGATCATTTTAATTGTACAGGAATTCCAAGTGGAGACCTTAGGGTTTGAACACCTCAAGGAATGTATCGAGAAGATCCAGATTTTAAGGAGGCTTATGAGGCATGTAAGAATCCTTTTTTGGGAGATAGAAGCCCATGGACAAAATATTTGATTCGGGATGGATTATTGTTCAAAGGGAGCCAACTATGCATACCAAGATTCTCAATGAGAGATAACCTACTAAAAGAGAAACACAGTGGAGGTTTAGTTGTACATTTTGGTCATGATAAGATATTTCCACAGCTAAGCAATTCATACTATTGGTCGAGCATGAGGGAAAAGGTGAAACAGTTTGTGAACAAATGCAGATTTTTCCATTATGCGAAAGGGAGACAACAAAACACTGGTTTGTATCATCCATTACCAATTCCAGAAAGGCCATGGAATGCAATCAGTATGGATTTTGTATTGGGATTTCCTAGAACCCAGAAAGGAAGCGATTCCATATTTGTTGTGGTGGAAATGTTTTTAAAAATGGCACATTTCATACCATGCCAGAAAACAAATGATGCTACACACATAGCCAATTTGTTTTTCAGAGAAGTGGTGAGACTACATGGATTTCCTAGGAGCATAGTCTCGGACATAGACACAAAATTTGTAGGACACTTTTGGAGAACTCTATAGAAGAGGCTGGGGAAAAAATTGTAATTTAGTTCATCATATCACCCTCAGACAGATGGACAGACTGAAGTAGTAAACATGAGTCTAGGAAACTTCTTAATAAGTTTAGTCACTGAGCAAGGACGTCAATGGGATCAGATTCTGGCACAAGCAGAATTTGCATTTAATAATTCAATGAACAGGAGCACAGGAAAAATTCCATTTGAAATCATGTACGGTATAAATCCAAGAGGGATTATAGAGTTGAGATATCTGAATCAAGATGAATTCAGAAGTGCTCGAGCAGAAGATTTTGCAACAGAAATGCAGAAACTCCATGATAGAGTCAGAGAATAGTTACAGGACAGCAGCCTAAAATATAAGAACAGAGTCGATCAGAAGAGGAGAGAAGTTCAATTTGAAGTAGGAGATGAAGTTTTATCTCATTTGAGGAATGAAAGGTTTCCAAGGGAAACATAAAACAATTTGATTATGAAAAAGATAGGACCATGCAGGATTCTCAAAAAATTTGCAGCCAATGCTTATGAGATTGGATTGCCAGACAATGTTGGGATATCACCAATATTCAATGTTGCAGACCTATATTCTTACAGGAGAGATGATGCATGAGAATCAGATGATCATAAACAAGTTCAGTGGGAAGAACAATTGCCCACAACAGAAAAACCTCAGATGGAGAAAATCATTGAACAAAGAGTTGGAAAGAAGACGAGGAGGAAGACATATCTTGAATACTTAGTGAAGTGGAAATATCATCCAGTGGAAGATTCAAGTTGGGTCACTGAACCTCATATTTTGAAGCATGGAAAAATAGTGCAAGAGCTCATGGATAGGATTCCATGAATATTTTAGCCAGAGGAGTATGATACATGAGCATCACTTTCAAAGTCAAAGACGTAAGTGTGGAGGCAGGGATACGACATCTCAGCATGACAAAAATTTCAAATCAACATTTAACTCAGAAATAAAGGAGTTGTTGAAGTATTTTGGAAACAATGTTTTTTAAATATACCTTATTTGTAAGGTCTTATATGACTGTAAGGAGATGCAAATATAGAGTGTCATCTCTTATCTAGTAATAATTGATAGTTATTGTAATAGGACAAGGTAGGTAACCACTAGAACCTGATAGCATAGGTTGCAGATAGGACGGAGAAGAGCTCGAGGACCCACTCCTTAGATAGCTTTGTTGTTTTTGTATTGTAAGGGATAAGAGATAAAAGATTAGGGAGAGAAGAGAAGAGTAGAGTAGCAGAGTAGAAGAAAGACGTAGTGAAGAACTATAATACTATGTAATTTGTTTTGTGAGTGAACAGAACAGAAAGAATTGTCCCAATTCCTTGGACAATGTTCATTTTGTTGAGTGATTGAATGAATGATACATTATGTGTGTGGTTTAGTTCATTTCGTTTATGTATGATTGTTCAAAGTTTATCATATGAATTTGTGACGAAACTGGATAAAGTTTCAATTGTTTCTCTTCTAAAACTCGTATGCATGGTGTGCATATAGTATGCAAGGAGTGCATCGGCAGAGTCTTAAATTGACTTAGAAGAGTTCATAAGGAAAAATTGGAGCTTATACCAAGTGCAAGGAGTGCACAGCATCAAGGAGCGACTAAGTGTCGAAGAACCAGATAAGAGAAGCACAAGGAGTGGGAGAAGAATTTCTTTCAAAATCCTTCGATCTAAGTTTTTCAAAATCCCAGGAACACAAGGAAAGCATGGGAGATCAAAATCCTAAAGGGGATCAAGCTCAGAAGAGAGAGTGGGGAGAAATATTTAGAAGGAGTGAAACACTAAAGGTTTCATGAATTAATGGTCAAGATACGTCCAGGAGGGAGCGGGGATCGTTCCAGATTGTTAGATCTCGGCTAGGTGTGTGAGATTTAAGTCTTTTGAAGCGCAGAGGAGAGAAGATTGACAAAGTCCCGAAGTGATTTAGGAACGTCCATCATAAAGAGGGACAGGTGGCACCAGATCTACAACTCCATAGTGAAATCACTTTGGAATTTCGTAGACAAGGAGGAGGCTAAATTTTCGAACAACCAAAGTAAATCCTTACCATTGATCGTCAGGAGGTACGTGACAGCAGATCGTTGAATTTAGGTGAAAGCACTCCGGGAGAAACAAGTAAGTAGGAGTTGAAAAACCGAAAGCCCAAAGAACCAAAGTGGATTTGGACCGTCAAATCCAGAAGGACACGCATCGACGGATCGCGAACTCCAGGAGAAGGCGAAAGTGGAGTGTTGAAACTCCCTAAGCCCGAAGAGCCGAAGTAGCTGGGAGTCATTGATCTGCAGGATGACACACGTCGTTAGATCGTGGACTCTGGGTAAAATGCTCCGGGAGAAATAGAGCATGGAGAAGTTCAGGATTTCGAAGGTCGAAGTCCCAAAGGGTACCAAGGTCATTGATTTAAGGAAGATGCATGGCAGAAGATCTTCCATTTCAGAGAAATTCACTCCCGAAGAAGAAGAAAGTGTCGAATAAGAACTCTCGAAGGCCAGAGATTTGGAGTTCATCTAAGTCGTTCATTTTCTAGGGACGGGTGTCAACAAATCTTCTACTCCAGAAGATAACCATTTTGCAAGAAGTAATGTTTGAGAGTTGAAAACTCCAAAACCCGAATCGCGAAGAAAATTACGACCGTTGATTTGAAAGGGGAAGATCAGAGTCGTTGATTTGAAAGGGGAAGATCTGAACAGTGGATCAAGAGGCCCCACCCGAAGTCGCAAGATCAATGGTCACACTCAATTGCGGTGAAAAAAAGACCTCAAGCTTTATAAATTTGAGAGAGGGCCTCAATTAAAACCACGGTATCACCAAAAGGACGCGTGGTGACTGGTATTGAATTGCGGGGACAAAAGCAGTTTGGTTTAAAACCACTTTTTGCTACCCCACAATCGTGTGTATATGTGAGGTCATAGCCCAAGGTCACATGCTGGAAAGGGCAAATGGAAAAGGAGCTAGCACCTGAAATTTGACATTTCGGAAGCGCGTAGGAAGGGGTCGCGGGTAGCATAGAACCTGCACCAAAAGCTGAAAGGACCTATGTTTAATTACAGAGTGAGACCAGTTGGGTTTCAAAGAGCCGATTTGGCTGGGAGAATCGGAGATCCTTGACTAGGAGGTCATGTAGCCTTACAAGAGAGTAGGGGGGTTGCATCAGGTGGTATCAGACCTATTGAATTTGTTTGCAGACAACAGACAAAGGAGAAAGGAGATAAATTGATATCATTAGTGGTGTCAAGAGTTGATTATGTTTATAGACATTAGAAGGTGAGGCAGTGGAATCATTCCACCCAGAAGACGCATAGCAAATCCAGAAATGGAAGAAGAAATGAGGCGACTTAGAATGAGACTGGACACCATGGAAACAATGCAGAGGAGAGCACCAGACACTAGAGATATTAGTGAAGTTGAAAGAGAAGAGATAGAGGTCAAAGAAGATGTAGCAGAGGATGTTGCAGAATACCACTTATTGAAAGTTGTTTCAAGAATAGGAGCCAAAGCAACAATAGAGGTACCAATGTATGAAGGCAATTTAGAAGTTGAAGAATTGTTGGATTGGGTACGTGCTATGGACAAGTACTTCGATTGTAAGGATATTGAAGAAGAAAATATGGTGAAGCATGCAGTGACAAGACTGAAGGGTCATGCAGCACTATGGTGGTGGGACGAACTGCAAGTCGATCGCAGATGCAAGGGAAAGAAAAAAATTAAAAGCTGGGATAGGATGGTAGCCAAGCTAAAAGAAAAATTTATCCCGAAGGACTATCAAATCAATCTGTTCAGAAGATTGCAGAACCTGAGACAGAAAATCTTATCAGTGAAGGAATACACTGAGGAATTTTACAGATTGAACACCAGGGATGGACAGAAAGAGAATGAGGATGAAAAAACATCCAGGTATATCAATGGACTGAGGTATGAAATACAAGAGGAGATCAACATGATCTATGTTAGTAAAGTCAAGGATGCCTATCAAGAAGCCTTGAAAGTTGAATAGAAATTGGCCAAAAAGCAAATCCAATGAAACAGAGGAGGAAATTCAAACAAAGGTAAGGGAACCAACAAAGAGATGTCCTAGAAACCAAAGAATGAAGCCGGAAAGCAGCATAATCACCCTGAGAAAGGTGGAAGTTCTAGAGAAGTGAAACATGGAGGAAGAAGTTATTTTCCTAGAGGAAGAGGAAGAGCCAGAGGAGGTGAAATTAGATGTTATGCATGTGGAAAGACATGGCACGTGTTTGGGGAATGCCCAGAGAAGAAGAAAGACACTAGAAGAGGAGAAGCAAACATTTATGAAGCACAAAAGCATGCGGCAGAGGAAGCAGTAGAAGGAGGAAAGAACCTCATGATGAGGAAAGTTATTCTTAAACCAAAGAAGGAGGTAGAGGAACTAGTTTAGCAAACAAGTTTGTTCAGAACTGCTTGCAAGACGAAAGACAAAGTTTGCAAGGGGATCATAAACAGTGGGAGTAATGACAATCTAGTATCCACAGATATGGTGGAGAAACTGGAACTGAAGACAACTACACATCCAAACCCATACATGGTATCATGGTTGCATAAAGGACATCAAGTAATGGTAAGTCAACAATGCCAAGTTGAATTTAAAATAGGAGTTTATAGGGATGAAATATTATGTGATGTAATTCTTATGGATGTCTGTCATATTTTATTGGGGAGACCATGGTAGTTTGACCAAAAATTTATGCCTCATGGGAGAAAAAATACTTATACCTTGGAAACGAATGGTAGGAAACATATATTCTTACCAATATAAGACAAAGAGAAAAAAAGGGAAGCTCAAGTATACTTCTCATGAGTGGGAAGGAACTCTTGAATGAAGTCAAGAAGGAGCAGGAGATGCAGTTTGCTATAGTGAGGAAGCCAAGAGTTATCCTTACAAATACTTATGTGGAGGATTTACCTGGAGAAATCCAAGAACTGTTAGAAATCTTTGTTGACATTGTAGTGGATGAGTTACCTCACTCATTTCCGCCCATTAGGAGTATAATCCATCATATTGACCTTATTCCAGGAGCTAGTTTACCAAACAAAGCAGCTTATAGGTTGAAACCTAGAGCGAATGAGGAAGTCAAAAATCAAGTCCAAGAGTTGTTGGATAAAGGTTTAGTAAGGGAAATACTAAGACCATGCGCAGTACCAACTGTGTTGAGTCCAAAGAAGGATGGAGGATGGAGAATGTGTACATATTCCATAGCCATCAATAAGATCACCATTAGGTATAGATTCCTTTTACCCGGGATGGATGATTTGATGGATTGTTTGAGTGAAGAAAGTTATTTTTCCAAGATAGACTTGAAGAGTGGATATCATCAAATAAGGATGAGAGAGGGAGATGAATGGAAGACAACATTCAAGACAAATGAAGGTTTGTTTGAATGGATGGTCATGCCATTTGGGTTGACAATGCACCAAGCACATTTATGAGATTGATGAATGAAGTATTGAAAGTCTTCATAGGAAATTTTTTCATAGTGTATCTGGATGACATACTAATCTTCAGTGAGACAGAGGGAGAAAACTTAAACCATTTGACATCAGTAATGAGAAGGTTGCAACAATAAAAATTGTTGATAAATCTGAAGAAAAGCTCTTTTATGAAGACAAAACTCATATACTTGGGTTTTGTGATCTCTTCAAATGAATTGAAGATCGATCCAGAAAAGGTGAGAGCAATCAACGAATGATCATCTCAAGGAAGCATATTTGAAGTAAGCAGTTTTCATGGATTAACAATTTTTTATAGAAAGTTTATCAGAAATTTCAGTGGTATATGTACACCCATGTTGGAAACTGTGAAGAAGAAACACAAGTTTTTTAATTGGACAGAGGAAGCTAAAAAAAATTTCAAAGTGTTGAAGGAGAAGATCACAGAACAACCAATTCTGGTCTTACCAGATTTTGGGAAAACATTTCAAGTGAGATGTGATGCAAGTGGAGTAGCTATTGGAGCAGCCTTGAATCAGGATAATAGGCCAATTACGTATTTCGGTGAGAAGTTTAATGACACCAAGAAGAAGTATTCCACATATGACAAAGAAATTTATGCAGTGATTCAAGCTTTGAATAAGTGGAGGCACTATCTAATTCCTAAAGAATTTGTCTTGTACAATGATAATCAAGCTTTGTTTATTACTAGGCAAGAAAATTTGAATCATAGACATGTTAAATCGGTAGAATTTATGCATAATTTTACTTTTGTTATTAAACATATTGTTGGAACTGCTAACAAAGTTGCAGATGCTTTTAGTGGGAGGAGTTTAATTGTACAGGAATTCCAAGTGGAGACCTTAGGGTTTGAACACCTCAAGGAAATATATAGAGAGGATCCAGATTTTAAGGAGGCTTATGAGGCATGTAAGAATCCTTTGTTGGGAGATAGAAGCCCATGGACAAAATATTTGATCCAGGATGGATTATTGTTCAAAGGGAGCCAACTATGCATACCAAGATGCTCAATGAGAGATAACCTACTAAAAGAGAAACACAGTGGAGGTTTAGCTAGACATTTTGGTCATGATAAGACATTTGCACAGCTAAGCAATTCATACTATTGGTCGAGCATGAGGGAAGAGGTGAAAAAGTTTGTGAACAAATGTAGAATTTTCCAGTATGCAAAATGGAGACAACATAACACTAATTTGTATCAGCAATTACCAA
Source organism: Picea glauca (assembly GCA_000966675.3). Classification (NCBI taxonomy): domain Eukaryota; kingdom Viridiplantae; phylum Streptophyta; class Pinopsida; order Pinales; family Pinaceae; genus Picea; species Picea glauca. Next base: position 817,278 of record JZKD02S1507180.1, read on the forward strand.
TTCCAGAAAGGCCATGGGATGCAATTAGTATGGATTTTGTATTGGGATTGCCTAGAACCTAGAAAGGAAGTGATTCCATATTTGTTGTGGTGGAAAGATTTTTAAAAATGGCGCATTTTATACCATGCCAGAAAACAAACGATGTTACACACATAGCCAATTTGTTTTTCAGAGAAGTGGTGAGACTACATGGATTTTCTAGGAGCATAGTCTTGGACATAGACACAAAATTTGTTGGACACTTTTGGAGAACTCTATGGAAGAGGTTGGGGACAAAATTTTCCTTTATTTTAGCATATCACCCTCAGACAGATGGACAGACTGAAGTAGTAAACATGAGTCTAGAAAACTTGTTAAGAAGTTTAGTCACTTAGAAAGGTCGTCAATGGGATTATATTCTGGCACAAGAAGGAGCATGGGAAAAAGTCCATTTGAAATTATGTATGGTATACAACCAAGAGGGATTAGAGAGTTGAGAGATTTGAATCAAGATGAATTCAGAAGTTGGAAAGAAGACTAGGAGGAAGACATATCCTGAATACTTAGTGAAGTGGAAATATCATCTAATGGAAGATTAAAGTTGGGTCATTGAACCTGATATTTTGAAGCTTGGAAAAATAGTGCAGGAGTTCATGGACAGGAGTCCATGAATAGTTTAGCCAGAGGAGTATGATGGAGGAGCATCTCTTTCAAATTCAAAGACACAAGTGTGGAGGCAGGGATATGACACCTCAGCATGACAAAAATTTCAAATCAACATTTAACTCAGAAATAAACGAGTTGTTGAGATATTTTGGAAATAATGTTTTTTTAAATATATCTTGTTTGTAAGGTCTTATATGACTATAAAGAGTTGCAAATATAGAGTGTCTGCTCGTATCTGGTAATAACTAATAGTTATTGTGATAGGACAAGGTAGGTAACCGCTAGAACCTGATAGGATAGGTTGCAAACAGGACGGAGAAGAGCTCGAAGAGCCACTCCTTAGATATATTTGTTGGTTTTGTATTGTAAGGGATAAGAGATAAGATATTAGAGAGAACAGAGAAGAGTAGAGTAGCAAAGTAGAAGAAAGATGCAATGAAGAACTGTAATATTGTGTAATTTGTTTCGTGAATGAATAGAAGATACAGAATTGTCCCAATTCCTTGGACAATGTTCATTTTGTTGAGTGATTGAATGAATGATACATTCTCTGTGTGATTTAGTTCATTTCATTTATGTATGATTGCTCAAAGTTGATCATATGAATTTGTGACGAAACTGGATAAAGTTTCAATTGTTTCTATTATGAAATTCGTATGCAAGGTGTGCATATCGTACGCAAGGAGTGCGTTGATAGAGTCTTAAATTGAATCAGAAGAGTTCAGAAGGAACAATGGTAACTTATACCAAGTGCAAGGAGTGCACATCGTCAAGGAGCGACTAAGTGTCAAAGAAAAAGATCAGAGAAGCGCAAGGACTGCGGGAAGAATTTATTTCAAAGAATTCCTTCGATTTGAGTTTGTAGAAATCCCAGGAACGCAAGGAGTGCATGGGAGATAAAAATCCTAAAGGGGATCAAGCTCAGAAAAGATGTCGGGGAGAAATATTTAGAAGGAGTGAAACTCTAAAGGTTTCGTGAATTAATGGTCAAGATCCGTCCAGGAGGGAGCGGGGATCGTTCCAGATCGTCCGATTTGGGAAAGGTGCATGAGCTTTAAGTCTCTTGAAGCACAGAGGAGAGCGGAATGAAAAATTCCCGAAGTCCCGAAGTGATTTTGGACAATCCATCGTCAAGAGGGATAGGTGGCGCAAGATCTACAACTCTGGAGCGGAAGCACTTCAGAAGCTCATAGACAAGGAGGAGGTAAAATCACTGAAGAGACGAGGTAAATCCTAACCATTGATCGTCAAGATGTATGTGTCAGCAGATCATTGACTTTAGGTGAAAGAACTCTAGGAGGAATGAGTGCGTAGCAGTTGAAAACCCCAAAGTCCAAAGAACCGAAGTGGATCCTGACCGTCAAGTCCAGAAGGATAGGCATCGACGGATTGCGAACTCCAGGAGAAGGAGAAAGTGGAGGGTTGAAACTCCCGAAGCCTGAAGAGCCGAAGTAGCTAGGAGTCATTGATCTGTGGGATGACACGCATTGTTAGATCGTGGAATATGGGTAAAACGCTTCAGGAGAAACAAAGCGTGGAGAATTTAAGGCTTCCGAAGGTCAAAGTCCTGAAGGGGACCAGGGTCGTTGATTTGAGGAAGACACGTGGAAGAAGATCTGCCATTTCAAAGAAATTCACTCCGGAAGAAGAAGGAAGTGTTGAAGAAGAACTCCTGAAGACTAGAGAGTCAGAGTTCATCTAAGTCATTTGTTTTCTAGGGATAGGTGTTAGCAGATCTTCCACTCCAGAAGACAACCATTTTGGAGGAAGTAATGTTTGAGAGTTGAAAACTCTGAAACCCGAATCGTGAAGCAAATCACGACCATTGATTTCAAAGGGGAAGATTTGAGTCATTGATTTGAAAGGGGCAGATCTGAGTTGTGGATCAAGAGGCCCCACACGAAATCACAAGATCAACAGTCACGCTCAATTGCAGGGACAGAAAGTGGTCGAGTTTTAAAAATTTGAGAGCGGAACGCAATTGAAACCACGGTATCACCAACAGGACGCATGGCGACTGGTAGTGAATTACGGGGAGAAAAGCAGTTTGGTTTAAAACCACTTTTATCCACCCTGCAATCGCATGTATACGTGAGGTCATAGCCCAAGGTCACATGCTGGAAAGGGATAATGGAAAAGGAGCTAGCGCCTGAAATTTGATATTTCGAAAGTGTGCAGGAAGGGGTTGCGGGTAGCATAGAACCTGCAACAAAAGGCGAAAGGGACTGTGTTTAATTACAGAGTGAGACCAGTTGGGTTTCAAAGAGTTGAATTGGCTCGGAGAATAGAAGATTCTTGATTGGGAGGTCGTGTAGTCTTATAGCTCTAGTCCTCCCCAATTTGAACTTAAAGGTGGGATACTCTCCGTTATTTAAATCTATGTTTACTAAATATTAATTGAAAGACCACTTAATCCAACAAAACTAGAGAGTAATTCTATGTTTTCAAAATTGGACTTTCTTCCAAAGAAAACAAAAATATGTGAAATTATCAAAACTTTGTGTGTATAATTAATTCTATGTTATGTAAATTGGACTTCTTCAAGATAAAAACATAATTTTTTTAATAAGTTATTGAAACTTTGTGTGTATAATTAAGTGTCTTTTATATCTAATGTTCATTATAGAGAGGACAACTATCCAAAATTATTATTGAAACTTTGTGTGTATAATTAAATATATTTTATATAAATATCTTTTATATAGAATGTTCATTATAGAGAGGACAATTACTCAAAATTATTACAGAGTTATTTTAATGGTTGTTTAAAAAATAATCTTAATTAAATATAATTCAATGGAGAGTAATTCTATGACTATGGAAAATTCTTATGGAAACTGTGTGTATAATTAAATATATTTTATATCGAATATTCATTATAGAGAGGACAATTATCAAAAATTCTTATAGAGTTATTTTAATGGTTATTTAACAAATAATCTTAATTAAATATGATATAATAGAGAGTAATTCTATTCTTATTTTGGAAATCAATAAAAATTTTGAAAATCAATAAATTGTAACCCTGAGATACAAAACAAATATTTTTTTATTCAAATTAAATTTAAAATTCACAAGTTATTCATTTATTCATTGGAGCACAAGCCCAACACTATATAAATATAAAGGGTATATACTATAGAAATCGGTTCTTGTAACCCTAAGATACAAATCTAACATTTTTTCATTCAAATTAAATTTAAAATTTACAAGTTATTCATTTATTCATTGGAGCACAAGCCCAACACTATATAAAGCAACTATAATATAAAATCATTCTTGTAACCCTAAGATACAGAAACAATATTTTTTATTCAAATTAAATTTAAATTTACAAATTATTCATTTATTCATTGCAGCACAAACCCAACACCAAAAACTCATTTTTTTTTTAAAATACAAATTTTAAAGTAAAAATAAAATAAAATAAATAAATATCTTAGAAAAGAAATGACATGACAGAACATGGATAACTTAGGAAGGCGATGCCCCAAAACTGTGGAAAGGTAGGGCATCTTCCATGTCTCTTATTTCCATGGGTCTATTTTTGGTGCCTGAATGCTCTCTCATACCACATATAAAACTTTTCTTCTTATACTTAGCTTAGTCCCTTCCTCCTACCTCTCTCTTTGCGACATCCTTAGGTAGACATTTGTTGTTATAGATATTTAGAGATATTTTTAGACATTTGTTGTTATAGATATTTAGAGATATTTTTTCAAGAAGCCTTATTTCTCTACTTGTGTTTTGCCATCAATTGTCTCATGCAAAGGTTTTTACAAGCTTAATAATGCAAAGGTTTTTACAAGCTTAAAACATAGTGGCCCTTTAGCCTATAGATATGTTGGTACATTTTTATTCAACATTTTGTTCGCTTGGGCTGTAATAGACAAACTGGAATTGGCCTGATAGGGAACGCCTTAGTACTGAGTCTATCTTGGTGGATTATGGTCATTGCTATTTCCTTATGTATATTCTACAACCCATCTTGCAAGAAGACATGGACTATCTTCACCTCTATGGCCTTGACATGACTCTCGACCTACTTCATGTTAACTGTAGTTTATGTTCTAAGCTAACGTAATCCCTTTATATATTTTGCTGATAGATTATCTAATCTATGTCAACCATGCAATAGATTAAATGAATTATGCATGAAATTTTTGTTTTTACCAAAAATGTTCTTTGTTGTTTTTTTTTACAACGTCATTATAGAGTTTGGAAATATGGTCCACTCGAGGGTTGGTCCTGCTGCCAGCCTCAGGTTGCTCTGGATTCAATTTTTGTTTGGTAAGTGGAGAAACCATTTTAGTTTAAAAATAACTTATTTAAACTCAAATAGCAGGGATATCTGAGAAATTTTGAATAAATATTTAATGCAAGCACTTTTGAACTATTTGCAACAGGAAATATGAGGAAATATGACAAGAGGGACTTTATACTAATGTTGAGTTTCTCAACACTATAACAAGGTATATATTTATGGTCATACAATTTTTCAATTTTCATGTTGATCAACTTGATTACTCTTTGGTATTGGTTTCTTAATTATTTTTGGTCAGCATTCTACTATACTAGCTTTATTTCAAACCTGATCTTTAGTTAATTTACTTTTATTGTTAATAAATAATAATAATAATAATCTATTTTTAAAGTTATGGCTAAGCCAGCACACCAAATTGGTGTATGAGACCCCCTTGTTTGTGGGACAAGGGACCCCTCTCCGCCCAGCAATTTGACTGGTAAAATTTATGAAGGTATACATACCCTACCCCTCTCTGAATTTGAACCTGTAACCTCTTATGAAGAAACACATGTTCTTAGTTTTACAGATGCTCATTTGATTTTCTCTCCTACATAGTTCATGGATTTAGAATCATAAAAACATAAGAGATTTGTAGGACCGTACTGGAACTGAATAACTTAACTGAGTAATGTCACAACATCTGAAATATTAGATCAATACAGGAATAGCTCGAGGGAATAACTAGATACTCGACATAACTCTTGCAGCGTATCGATCCCTTCTCAATATTTATTAATATATTAAAAAAATTAAGATAATATTAATTTACCTTGGCTTCATTCCTGTGAGGTAGGTTTGTAGATATTGGCAGGTGAACAATGTAGATGCACCACAAAACTATTACAATTTCTTAATTCTCAGGGTGCCAACATTCGATGCCTTTTATTTGGCACTGCATGGGGCTTCGCCCGCACGATAACCCAAGGTATCGCATACAAAGGTTGTGACATTCAAGTATGCCAGATCGTGAAAGGTGAGGAAAATTTAGAACCAAGGAATATAGAGCGATACCCCTAGAAGATGAAAGACAATTTTTTAAATTCCTCATCACAAACAATGGAACAGAAAGCCCTAGATTCCTTAAGGTAAGAACTCATGAACCATTCTCTTATCACATAGCAACAGAGACACAAACAGTCTCAACTCTCAGTTCGAGAGAAACTCTGCATATTCACATGAACTTCATATTTCCATCTTTTCAATTCTATCATTTACATTAGAAATCGACACATGGTTAGAAAACCTAGTTAGGATTCCTACAACCCATCTCATTTATTACCTCAGCTTGCCAGAAGGGCTTCATATATGGAGGTAGATAGTAGATAGTCATACCCTACTGTCTCATATTGTCATCAAATTAGCCAAAACTACAACCCAATCTGTATAAGATATAAAGTAGAAAACTATGATACCAATAAAGTATATGCAGCAGGCATATTGTGCTTCCTTCTCGATGTCATAACAATTACATGGCATATGGCAATGCTATGATAGAAGGTAGGCTTTATATGCATGCAAGTTCTATGTATGGAATTTGACATGCAAATTTCCTCTTAAATATGGTTAAAAAATTCATATAACTGTCAAACTTTTTTGATAAAACCAGTGGATTGGGCATTATCGTTGTGGGTTTTTCAATTTTGAAATTCCAACCCTGCATTCAACTTGAAGATCCAAGAGAGGCATGTCAGTCCCACAAAATGATAGAGATGGATGGCAGAGGTCACATAAAATAGAGACGGTGGCACTGGATACTATGAAAAAATGGAAAACAAAGGTTTATGGACAAATGGTATTATGTAATTGGTTTGTTAAATAAATCTTATGAAGTCCTTTCTCATAATCTTTAGGCTTAATTATGAGGTAGAATGGAGTAAGGGATTAAGTAATGGAGCAAGTTAAAAAGTAGATAATGTTTTGTTTTTATAATTTTTTCATAATCTTTAGGCTTAATTATGAGGTAGAATGGAGTAAGGGGTTAAGTAATGGAGCAAGTTAAAAAGTAGATAATGTTTTGTTTTTAGAATTTTTAAGTTTGGTAGAAAATTTTTTAGAAACTATAGTTTACCTTGATTGATAAGACTTTTGACTATCGAAATTGTTTTTAGAGATTTTGGATATTTTGGTTTATTTTAAGACAACCAATGAAAGTGTCAAGTGAAACTTTGTCTTTGCTTTATTGAAAAAAATAGACTGGCCTAAAAAGTTGAGTTTGTCCCATATTAATTTACTTCTTACAATTTAATATTGCACACACAAAAACCATGTGCATTAGATACAATTTAGGGTAAATGAAATTTGTAACTTAAAGTAAGGCATATTGGAATTTGTAACTTAAGGTAATGCTAACAAATTAAAATGATAGAAAACTTGAGATCATTAATATAAAAATTGAAAAAAAAAAAACATAACAATGTTAAGTAATTTAAAGATGCAATATCATAAAACATAATTATTATATTTATAGAAGCAAGTGAATTATATAATCCAACATGAATGGATCTGTCTAATCTTGTAGAAAACTTCCTACTAGTGATTTAAATAGGAAAATATAGAAAGTTATAGTTCCCATTGATCTTGAACTCCAATAATATTTTTGGCAATTAAAGTTGATTCAGAATTGGACAAAACCCCTAAGGGCCATGTTTCACCCTTCATGGGCCTTGGATAGTGGTATAACTCTACTCATGTCTTAAATTTCTACTAGATTTTTATGGGAATTGTAGCAAAAGAGAGGGTTTATTGCTACAATATTAGCTTACTCCAATATAAATGAGATGTATAACTTAACATTTACAAATTAAAGTAAGAAAAATGTTGAAATTCTTAATTTAAAAAAGGTAAAAAGAAGAAGAAAATGATATTATGTAAAAATATGAATGAGTTGTATTTTATAAATATATTGTTAACAAATTAAAATGAAAAAAAAAAATGACATTGGTAATGCAGGAAAAGAAAAAAAAAAACTAAAATATGTGAAAATGAAAAAAAAATGACCATAATAATTAAAAAATAATATTCTAATGGGTGGGTGGACAAAGATGGTTCCCTTTTTCATTGCAAGAAGAACGTGTACTCATTGTTTCTTTAGGAAACATGTTTTCTGTTTAAATAGCCTTGGCTCCCATAGAAGCTCCACACAATTTATTTCATAGTGGATTATAAGAGTCTATGTCTATTAAAAATGCATGCACGTTTTTTAGCACACACATGAAGAATACATGCACACTCTTGTTTGTAAAAGCATATAAAAAAAACACAACTAGTTTTTATTCATGTTCTCACCAACCTGCAGTAATTTTTTCTCCACCAATGGGTATGTGCAAGTTAATGATGGTCTCTCTCGTGACACGTTAGTGGCAATGCAAACCTAGAAAAACAACAACATGTTAACTTGGAGGGATTATAGGGATTATTCAAGGTAGTTTTACAATGAATTTCAATATGGTGTAAGAAGATGACATGGGAAATTGAATTAGCTTTCCGAATATACAACTTTTATTCATAGAGATTGTGAATAACTATGTCAAATATGATTTTTTCTAACAGTGGTATCTTAATTTTCCAACAAAATATAAGGTACATATGTTTTTTTTTTCTTGGAGGTGTTGACGATGGAATTTCATTCCAAAAAATTGTATACTTGTAGAGAACGTGTTTTTCTTGTGTCGTGTATTTTTTGGAAATTTCAATATTAATTTTATACTTTTTTAAAATTATCAAAGTCAACATATGCTTGAAATTACAACATGATCAAAACTTTTTTTTTTACATATTAGGTATTTGTCTCCTCTACTGCAGCCTATAACTCATTTGAGAAATGGTTAAGCCAAGAAAAAGTTATAGCAGAAATAAGAGAGGTATGTATTCTAGGATTTTGATATATGTGAAAACAAAAATATATTAAAAATAGTAAACAATATTTATTTATTTTTAATTATATATTTGAAATTTGCATAGCCCACTCTATATATTTTAATAGTTTTGTCAACAACTAAATTGTTTAGCCTGTAGAAAAATAACGGCAAAGACAGAGATATAGAGGGGTATTCACAAAAATGGAGGTTTTTATCAATTTGCGGACCGAACCGCTAGCTTT
>JZKD02S1507180.1:826337-841882 GCA_000966675.3 Picea glauca
ATGTTATTATTATTATTATTTTATTCACGTGCATATACTTACTACACAAAGAAGGAAAGGGGGATTAAGCAAGCAAGCATAATCACCCTGCAACCAATCAACCATTATATTAATAAGAGAACCATTATCTTTGTAGACAAACCCAATGGCATAAAGATCATCATATATTGAGGCTTATATGCTACTACATACAAATTTTCACTACTTTGTCTTTTAACATCCTGTTATTTGGTATCTTTGACATCCCAAATAAAATTAATTAAAAACTAGCATATATACATCTAGTAAGAATAGTGATTGATCCTCTCTTGGTGAAGGAAGTGTAGCGATGGTGTCACTCTTCCCCTAGTGTGTGGCGGCTAGGGTTTAACCCTAACCACTCGCAGCCTCTGTGCGTACCAGGCTTGCAGCCCATTCCACTCTTCTTCGTCAGCCATGGCCACGACTGCATCCATCTCTATGGGTGCTCGAGACAGCGGTGCCTTTCCTTCCATCTTTGTGTCCAAGCCAGTTTCTGTTTCGTAGTCTGGGGCCTCTTTTCGTGATGTTGTTCAGCGAGACTTTGCTCCTTCTTCTTCGTCTCTTCTGGTTCAGGAATCCCCTTCTCTTGTCATTCCTATGGGACAAGATATTGAGGAAGAGGAAGAATGCTACGGATCCGTGAGTTTGATATGTTGTTTCAATGTTTTTTGGTCAAAGTTAGTTGATCTCAATAGTTGGATCTCAGCTACATGGATCCCTATTATGCAGCAGCAAGATTTTGTTCATCCTTGTGCTAAAGGATTCTTCATTGTTGAGATCGGCATTAAGGAAGATCAGGATCTGATTCTCAACTCATGTCTGTGGTTTTGGGGTAACTCAGTTTTGTGCATGAAACCCTTGACTCCTTTCAATCCAGCTATTGGCATTCTCTCCTCAACTTCTGTTTGGGTGAGGCTTCCCAACCTTCCCTTGAATTTATGGGGTTTACCCTCTCTTGAAACCATTTTTTCAGCGTTGGGAAAGTTCCACTTTGCATGTCGTGAAACTAAAAGGCACAACACTTCCACTTTTTCTCATATCTGCGTGGAAATGGACTTCAATAAAGGATTCCCAACATAAGTTATTCTTACTGTTAAAAATTATTCTTGGTCTCAGAAACTAGACTATGAGAGAGTTTCCTTGTGTTGCAGATCTTGTTTTGAAATGGGACATCTTGCAACCCATTGTCCCAAAGGGCCCAAGAAGAATAAAAAGCCTCGAAATCAACTTGGTGGGTGGGATCAAATGACGACCATCAAGTAATCTATAAGGAATGTAGACAACCCCATCAAGTCAGTGAAAATCCATCTCATCCAGATCCTGCTCTTCAACCAACTCCTTTATCTATAGACACAAGCCTAGAATCCAATCAAAAGTCAAAGAAAGAGGTGTCTTCCCCTCAGGTTTCAGACAAGGGACTTCGAATCTAATATTCTCCTCAACCATCAACTAGCTCGATAGATCAGGCTGATGATGCTAGGGTATCAAATGAAGAAAAAATAGAAGCTCCAGATCAAGACAATCCAGGAAACATAGGCATCACAAGTACCTCAACATATGCAAATGAAGGTTGGATGGTAGTCAGAAATAAGAAGACATCACATGTCACAACAAAACCAATGGTAACACGAAGTTAGGCCTATAAGTCCTTGAAATGGGCGAGCTCCTCCCCAACAGGTTAATTTAGATGCAGTGTGTCTTCACTTTTATCATCAGAGTCTTTTTCCGAGTGTATTTAGTAAGGTTGTTCTATGTGAAGTTTTCGTTTGAGTATTTGAAATAGTCATTAGTAGCTTGTAGTAGTGGTTTGATAGAGGCCTTGGATTGGCATGAATTTTTAAGGAATTTGTATCTCCTCATCTGTTTCGACCGCGCCTTTTTGATAATACAAATTTCCTAGTTTTTGTTAAAAAAAAATAGTGATTGATCAACAATCCATTATATTTTTCCTACATTGCAATCCCACTACAATGCATCCGGTAAACAGACTTGCCACATGGTGGTCTCCCCATGAGCACACTGATCAAAGTTCTGCCATTGAATGATGATCCCCACTATATGGTCAATATTCCATGTCAAAATCAATTTTCCACCACCATAAAAGATTATATGCTTGAGCATAAAATTCATGTAAATTTATACTACATTTGATGATATTTGTCGTCTTCCATAACCATCTAACCTAATAAATATAAAGCATCCCTCTCCAATCTTACAAAACCCTAGGTTTTAACTAAATCCTGGATAATGTGATAGCTTCCCTAGTTTTATTATGTCAAAGAAAAATGATTGGTTAACATCTCCTCTTGATGTATTTTTTAACAAAAGCATCCTTGTGATGAGTGGCTTAGATAACTCGGGTAAAGGCATAAGATAAAGAATATCCAAAATCAATATTTTTCGACAAATAAATTAGAGAAAAATAGATGTCTTCAATGACAATCACAAATTACTATCCTAGATAACCACATGGAATCACTAAAGTATTTAGTATCATCCTTTCGAGTCGTGGAAAACAAAATTCCAAAATTGAACACAAGTGACTAAAATTTGGAGGTCGATGGGGAAAAAATATCAAGTGTTGTAGCATCATGCATGTCGTAAATAATGAGAGAATGGGTCATTGGGTAGAGTAGCTCCCAACAATCACAATGACCTTAACTCGATTTGCATTATGGTACTTTGATAACATGGCAATCAATAAAGTTTATGCCAGTCACATCTTATTTAATAGCTTGCAAAATAAAATTTCATAATTATAATGGATAGATTTGGGTTTTTTAAGTTTTTTGTGAATTTTATGGTTTCAATTGATCCAACGAATTTGAGATTTCTCTCAAAATTTATTGAGAAATCGTATGTTGCAATAAACGTAACATATATTTGGGATATATGTCTAGAGGATAATTTCGTTGAAGACATATTTTAAGGAGAGAGTTCATCTACAAAGATTCATCCTCTATCTAGCCTCTCAAAATTGGCTCGTGTCAACATAACTTTCCCTCACTACCTGCTACCCTAACACACATCCTAGTCGATCCATGGCCTTGTTGTTGCAACAACACACATTTCATTATCCTTATCCTTGTCGTTGCATATGCGAAATTATCCCCTTCTATATTGAAATGTGACCACCTAGATAGAGGAGAAAAAGAGGAGTTGACCCCTCAAATATGGACTACTCTGTAATTTCATCGATAAGGAAGACTCTGGAAATTTATGTTTCAACAAGCTCATCCCTCCTTCATTTGAGTTAGATGATCGGGTAATTTTCTCTTTTGCCTTGTTTTATTGCTTGAAATTCCAGTCGATTGATGGTTAAGTAGTTGAACCTGGTGTCGGGAAGGGACATTACAACCATCATCATAATTTCAAGATGCTCAACCATTCTTCTTCTGAACACTAGAACCTCACAGTCATCCAAGCCTCTAAAGAAAACAACAACGTGATGGTCTACATTGGAAGGCACCCACTGGGACTAACCCGCCAATTGGCCTCTATCCATCAGGATGCCTACCGAGCAAGGCATGTGCTCCAATACCCTCTAGTTCATTATCTCGAATATCATATTCATGGACTCTAGGATGTAATCAACATGCTAGTATTTGTTGGAGTATGATCATGTTGATCAACTTCTGGTCAACAATGGTGTAGATATCCTCCTACATATCTTGAATAGGAGAGATGGAAGTCATGGGATTTATTGTTACTTTTCTTAGATGCCCCTACACTTCGAATGCAACCATTGTCTGGTCTTCTTGCAATCGGTTTTTATTCCAGAAGGGGAGGTCATTTTCCTTGGCCTTATGAACCATCTGATCGTAGAAGACCTCTTTGACAACTCCACCAACCGCATGTTGTAGAGGCATAGGTCGGGGTTTTGAAACCCCTTGGAGGCCTCAATCAGGTTTATCATCGCAAGATGATCCTCGTTCCATGCAGACATACCAAGATTCTAAGCTCATCATCTGGCTTCTCTCTATGCATCATTTTGTGCTTGTATGAGACTGGATTCCATGCTTGTTTGCGTATGGTCATTACCAAAGGTGGCAGTGTGATGAATGAGGTGAATATAGCCATCATTCCAAGGATTCCAAAAACTTGGTCATTCATGACCTAAAGAAACACAAGTGAAATCCTAGATCAAATTAAATGATATGTTTCTTAATGGTCATTTTAATTCAATTCATTCAAGATGACTTTTTGAACATTTTTATTCAATTTGGGTTTTCCTTAAACTTGGAGAAACAAAAGTGAAAAACCAACTCAAGTTAAATGAAATATTGCTAAATAAACATTTCAATTAAATTCATTCATGATGAATTTGAACATTTTTATTCAATTTGGGTTTTACCTTTCTATCATTGAGCTTGAAGAAACAAAAATGAGGACACAACCTCCCTGATAAACAGAGTATAATGCCTAAAATCATTCTACACAAACCTCCCAACCAATTCTTGCCCCTATTTTTCAATCTTCCCACTCTCTCCTTCCTCCTTCAAAACCCTAATTGTTTCAATATCTCTGGCCTTACACTCCTTCAAACCATAATGGTTTAATTATATTTGACCTCGTGTTCCTTCTTCGAAACCAAAAGTGTTTTGATATCTCCTTCCTAATTACATTTCTCCATCATAACTAGAAGCATTTCAATGTTTTCCATCTTGCATTCCTCTATGGAATCCATGGTGGTTTACCACTAGGCATATGGTGTTATTGCTCATGTGCATTACTTGCGTTTGCATATTTTCCTTCTATGTGTGTTCAAGTACCAATTATACTACTAGAGAATCCTTGCTCACAAGTACAAGCCATTGATTGAACTCCTCGTCATTTTCTTATAGTGTGGCCTAGTACCAACACATTGTATTTTGTATACAGTTAGTTGTAAAAGAATCATAGGCAACCAACCTTTAGAAACTACCTCCTACTGTGCACCTTATCACAAAGAATGCATTGCAATATGCAATACCAAAATAAATTTCTTTGATCTATAAGTTAGTGTGTACTTAAAACGATGGGTGTATTGGCCTCAACCTTTATGAAATTGGGAAGGCAATAGAATTAAAACAAATTTTGCTCCAAATGATATTAATAAGTTTGATTTAGTGTGAACAATTCAATCACTGACTCACTAAAAAGCTTAAAACTTGGGCATCTAGAAGGATTTCAACACAACATCAAGCACCTGCCAAGATCAACTATGAGCAGAGTTGTGAATTTGGACTATAGAACATACATGTTGTCCTTGAATGTGATGTCAGAAGCCATATAAATGCTAGAGTCAGAGCTCATTTATGACACAAGGGATGCTTATGTTGTCCTTGCTAGGTTGATGCATGTTTATCTAGCTAATAAAAATTCAAACACAAGAATAATCGTTGTCTTATCATAAAAAACTTGAAACCCATAACCCATAGCATTGTGGCTGAAATTATTCCATGAAACTATTTGAAATGTATCAAATCTTGATCATGCAACCTTTTGCATGATAACCATCCATAGTTATAGTGATTAACACTACGACTATCATCCAACAAACTAGTGTTGATGCTCCACTCATTATTGTGCATATTATTATTTACGTAATTTTGTGAGTCAAGCATTCAACCAACTCTAATAGGGTAAAATAACCACGCAACCCCAATAAAACATATTAGCGTGCTCATCTCCCATAGTGTTTACACAATCACTTGAAACAATATGGATGGTGTGAACTACCACCAAAACCATTAAATAATCTTGGCCATGCTACTAGTTTTGGCAGAGTTTACATTTGATGATCTCAACACTAGTAGGGCTCCTAGATAAAACAAATTAATCACTCCTCTTGATTATCAATGGAGTAACCAACTTAAAATACTTGTGCAAAAAGGACACAACAACTTAAGTTTAATATTATTATGCTAGGCAACCAAGAGAATAAAATAGACTTTTAAGATAGCGCTGACACACACAACTTGAAATAGGGAATGTTATTTTCATACTTATTGGATATCAATATGTGATTATGTTATTTTCTTCTTTTGTCATCTCCACAAAATATAGAGTGTGTTTCACTCAATCATATTTTCCACAATGGACCTTTATATCGTAGGGAAATTGATTCATCCATCGACATGTGGTATCATCTTTGCCCCATTGTCAACACAAGTGTATATGGTCTCAACCCTCCTACAGTTGGATACAAATGCCAAGAGTGAGAGTGAAATTGGAACTAGGACTCGAAGGATGGTTTGAGAATATTGAGAAGCGATTGGTTTTATTTTGAAACTATTTACATATAAGAATCCACAATAAAGCCTTAAAGCTCTACCTTGTCCTTTCATATTCCTTCACTTAGTACTATGTTTATGGAGTTGTGTGCAAAACAATGTTTTGACTAAACATTTAAACAGAATCAACACAATATTGAATCTTGTCTACGACTTTCAAAAGAAAATCTATACAAATATGAATAAGAGGGCATCCAATCTTTGAAACCGAGTTGTTTATTGCTGAATATTTACAAGAAATGTGCTTCATTAGTAAATCTCTAGGAAAAACATGCCTAAGAAAATCTATACAGATATGAATCCAAGGGCATCCATTCTTTGAAATCGAGTTGTTTATTGCTGAATATTTACAAGAAATTCGCTTCATTTGTAAATCTCTAGGAAAAACTTGCCTATGTCAATTCAATTTTAGGATTCAATGGAATAAAAGTAGATCGATGGAAAGGCTTAATAGATTCCATTCAAAATAGCATTACAAAAAACACATTTCTATCTACTTCACATTACTCATAAAGACAATGGTTTAGTAATCAATCATGACGTAAAATTCACCTATGCACCTTGCAGTATGTGAATCATATCCCTACTAGCATATGGTTGATGTGAATCATATCCCTACTAGCATATGGTTGATGTGATGTTCCTCTTGTTCAATGTGGCCTATTAATCTCATCACTCTAAGTCATTTTAGGCTTTAATTGAGTTGCATCTGCTACCCATGAAAATGTCCCAAGAAATAAAATTAACCCTCATAATAAAATAATCCTGAGTTTTTTTTACATAACACCTCTCCATTAGGGTGCCTGTGACCATATATCCATCAATGATTATTATCCCGAACCTTATCCTGTCGAAAAGGGTTTCCAAGGGTTTGCGCATTGATCACTTCCCCAGTTGGTTGGGATTACCCCTGTTAGCGACCGTATATATCCCTGTTCCTCTGGTCGCATTTAGCACGAGTTTTATATCCCCTTCTGTGACCTTCCAGTCAGGCCCTCGATCAATCGCTGATAATGGCAAAAATATAGTTTATTTAGAGAATCTTTCCGCTGAGATGTAAGAGTCTTTTGAGTCTCCCAAAGTGAAGACAGAGGCTCTAAGCACAAGGGGTGAAAAAAGGGAGCGACGGATGCAGAACAGGCTTCAAACTCTCATACAGTAGTATTCCCCGACGCATAGCTTACACACCCAGTTTCAAACCCCAGCCCTGGTTATGCATACCAAGCTAAATACATGGAATGCTTCAAAGAATTTGCCAAATAATATTTGGACAGACACCATGAGGACATTGAAGACTTGGATCATGAAACTGAACTTCACTGCCAAGACATGAGAGGAAACAGGAATAGAGCAGGGGCAATCCTTCTTTTTCACCTCGTTGGACCCTAGATCATCTTATGGCCGCAAAACCCTTTTGCAAGCAGCCATTACAATGAAATGGACAGTTGGGGTATGTTTGCAGGCATAGTCAAAAGATCAGAATCAGTCCTCAAAATTCATAGATATAAACTTGATACTTTGCTTATCTGATCTAAGGAATTTATCCATTGTTGCTGACCACCCACCCCCTGTTGGATATTTGTTGTATCCTTTGCAGGTAGATTTAATCACATCTACGTGAGGGTTAGGGGTTGGCCCCCAAATGATGGGGCATGGTGGCCCCAAAGAAAAATGTGTGTTATTTTGGTAAATGGTTTCAATTCATTGTAATTTAATTCTGATTAAAGGATTAGGGTTCTAATTTAATTTGGGTTAATAAATTAGGGTTGAGTGAAGCTGAAGAATGCCTAATTGTATGGTGAATGTTTGAGTTAATACAATGAAATAGAGAGAAGGTGCAGCTCTCAATTAAGCTGGTATTCTGGGCAGGATTTCAATAGTATATCTTGTATATATTATGTGAATGTGCCATTGTTATTTTTATGTTTTAGATTCTGTTAATATTACTTTTCTAGCACAAGTTTATCAAACACTTCACCCCATCCCCAAATAAACTTATAATTGTCATCATCTCCCAGTCCTCTTGGAAGATCTTCTCCAACCAATCCATCATCAATTAACAGCTATCAACCGATGAATCACAATCTAAACCAACAAATGAACTCAGTTGACAGCATCAACACTCACATCTTTTCCGTTTATGAATCCTCAAACATCCAAACCTTTGATTTGAAACGCGCCTCCATACACCCCATAGCTGGCAAAGGGGATCTCAGTGTGGCTGTCATGATTAGGCTGATCACACTCACAATAATATTTTACATGCAATCCTTCAACAACAATGCCCAATGAAAACTGCTATTGATGATTTGAAGCAGATGACATTTATTTCTGCCTACAAAGCCCAATGTCAAGCTTTCAAGTTGCAGCGAAGTACAGTTCACAGCAGCATATGGAAAGTCCAGCAGAGTCATTCGATATATTTCCAAGTGCACAGTCAGGCCAACAAAGTAGGATGGCTGAATTCTGCAATTCCCTCTGCCATCAATGAGGGCCCTATATAATCAAGTAGCGGACCTATTTCCATCAGTTTTGGGTAGCGGCAAGAATATGATATGCGGTAGTAATATGCGATGAAGTTTCATCTCCTGTTTCTCTTTCCCAATGATCCTTTTGATCTATTTTATTATTAGTAGAATTAATCATCATGACGGCTTAAATGATTACATCAGCAAAAGTTGTCACCGCACTTTTGGTTTGTAAATGCTCTGCCTGAGAGCAAGTTTAGTTTAGTGTAATGGTAAGTTGGATTTCCCTGCTTCAGTACTCTGGGTGTGGGGTATCCTCATACCAAACTAAAAGGATCGCCAAATTTTGTAATCTTATGTACATTTTCCACTGATTTAATATAATTTGGAATTTTTTATTTACCAAAAAAAATTTATATTCAACCAAAGAATACTATCAACTACATGCTATTACTTCTTTGAGGATCCAAAGGAATACCATCAACTACATGGTGTTACTTATTCCTTGGAAATCAATTGAGCTTTGGTTCGTTGGTGAGGTAGATCGAATATTAAGCCATCCACGACAATTTCATTTTCAATGTCGTCTCCTTCATCTTAATGAAAAAGCTTTTTGAAAGAATAAGGGTAGGTGACAAACCTATTGACCATGAAAGAATAGTCACTCTTCAGACCACACACCTAGCACATTATCTCATACCTTACATTAAACAACAAAATTGGAAATTTCCTATCCTTGCAACTAGTCATCACAAAATATACTCACAAACACATGGATAGCTCAGAAATTAAAAGTTTTACCTTTCAAGCATAACATATTAACAAGAACTTGTTACTTAAGAACCAAGGACAGCATAAGCAACACTGAGAATTAGCAGAGGTTTATCAGTACTAAACCTGAAAGCAAACTGAAATTAAAACCAACTTGCAAACAAATCAAACCAGCATGGAAATTCTGAAGTAACATGACATTTTAACTGGATAAGTACATTTTGGAACTTGATTCTACCTTAGTTAAAGTTCTTCCAGTGTGATACTTGAAGCACTGAAGCCTGATTGGAAGGTTAATTTCTTCCTTAAAGTGACATAAAGAAATAAAATTGCATGCTTGGTAGTATGCATAATATCAATTATACAAAAGTTGAATCTATCAAATGATATACCAATGCCTAAGTATATTTTTTACTTAAATCTTCAAAAGCTAACTGCAAATGTCTCAAAAACTAGCACTGCTTTTGGATCGAAATCAACCACAGCAATTCAACCAAACAACTAAAACTATGTTAAATACAAAGAGCCCCATCCTCATGCTTCCACGGTATGTTGTAAATCAGTGATTTCCAGCCATTCTCCGAACAATTCGGGCTGCACAGATTAGAATATTACTAATTTTATTAAGGATGGATTTCGATTAGAGAGTGTAAAGTGAGACCTTTCAAAAAGCTTAAAAGTATTATTCTAGAAACACAGGTCATGCCAAATTTCATAGAAGTCTGTCCATTCCAAACCAAAAACATCTCCCCCATTCGGTGTTAGATCATAGATGGCATCATTTCAATAGCAGATGGACTGTCCAGATCCCCGACAAGGATACAATACTACAAACCTAATTCCTATTGAACATTTCGTTGGCCCTAGCTATAGCCAGCAGAACATTTCCCTTGAGTTGAACCCGCTTTCTGTTACTACCTGTTAATCTATAAATATCCTATTTTGCTACCACTTTATCTGCGAACTCACTCTGCGAAAAGTTTTCTAATTGGACTGATCGATTTCACTTATCTTTAAACCATTAATATGATTGATTTCTTTCCCTGATGCTGTGCTTTGTCTTAATTCTAAGGTTTCCCTAGTCAACTACGACGCCAGTGACCAGATTCTTTTACATATCCACATTTGGCAATAAAAACACAGACCCAGGCCCAGAAGCCTCTCATTGATATAGCGTTGTATCAACCATCTCAAATATGTTATGAGATGTTCCTCACCTTTAGAGATGCACCTCAACTGACAATATCATTGCTTTGTGCTTTCCCATGATTTCTAATACTTGAATTCTTTGTCATATTTACATATATATATATATATAAGTTTCCTGCATAATCTTTTGACATCTCAGATTCCAATTCTGAAATAAAACCATCTTTTGCAATGACAAGCTCTCCGTGAGCTCTTCTAAGCCAGTAAATGTGGCCTCCAATTGGAATCATGCAATAACAATCTGATAGCTCTATTCTCAATCTGCTCCTGGACATTATTTCTACACTTATTTATTCGAATATCTTCCATGCTGCCCGACAAATTCTTCAACACTTACCTCTCTGGTAAATATTTTAGTAAAATTGATCCACATTTGAGCTGCACTTTGCCCTCTAAAATCCTGTGCTTTCTCACCTTTCAACCATAATGGTGTTTTGAAACTGGACACTTTACTCCAGAGCTCTTCTCTATTGACATGAATCAAGAAAGCCAATATCAAATCAGTGGGTTATCAAATTCATAATACAGAAGGAATTCATAAATAATGTCACTAAAGGCTTGGCAGGAGTGTAGAGAAATGGGAGAGTAGACATTGTTTGCACACACCAAAACTCTGTTTACGTGCTCTATTCAACAAAATAATTGTACACATATAAATACATCAAACTTTACCTTAAGATACTTTACCTTAAGATAGACACTATCTTAGCACACTGACACACTGTTGAGAGAATACCTCAACCACACACCAAAATAGGAGCTAACTAGCTGGAGAGAATCTCTCATATCTAACTAGATCTAACAACCTCTTAAAACTTAGAAGTAAATGATTGACATATAAGAAACAAACTCTACCTCACACTGAGAAATACAATAACAATCACAACCTTTAATATGATCAATCACACATAAGACAAGTAGGAGTTACTCATTCCAACACTCCCCCTTAACTAGTAGTTGTCTCAATCTCTCTCAGGTAAAGTCTTAATCATCAATTGTCTCTGATCCAATGCTTCAAATATTCCACCATGAATTGAAGACACTTATGATCAGCAAAGTCTAAGTCTATATCTAGTCCAACCTGACACTTGCATATCAAACCTCATTCATGTAGACATCACCAAGCTCTCAAAGTCCATATAAAGGAACAACCATCCGCCAAAATACATGGGTACCTAACAACTACAACCACCGATCTAGTAGGATGTCCTTCAGATACATGGTTCATTCAACTTCTTGATGAAATCTCCTGACTGTACATAAAACTTTTGGTTTTTAGGCCTAACACACATGCTAGAGTCTACAGTCAACATGGTCCACTCATAAAGCATTTAGATGACACACAGCCCACTCCTGCAAGTGTTAACAACTCCATAACAAAGGTTATACGAAACACATTATCCAAATTATCAGGGACACATGGAAAAGGGGTAGACATGCCTATCCAAGTCTTACAATGATATCCCCTTACATGTTACATACATAGAGATAGGTACATATCATGTACATACTCCTCATGGAGAGACCAAGTACAATCTTTGAAAGCAATGCCCAAGTACTATTACAACACTTTTCCTAAGTACCATCTCTAAGCAGGATACAAGCTTTAAAAAACTTCAACTACCAATATATAAGATTTATAGATAACATCCTAGACTTGCCACAAACACAAGGAGTATTTAACATTTCCATATGGTCACTTCTTTTATTGAACACAACACACAAACTATTGACATAGAAACAAACTATACCTCACACTGAGCAATACAATAACAATCACAACCTTTAATATGGTCACACATAAGACAAATAGGAGTTACTCTTTCCAACACTTCCCCTTAAAGTACTTGTCTCAATCTCTGTCAGGTCAAGTCTTCATCATCAACTGTCTCTAATCCAGTGCTTCAAATACTCCATGAATTGAAGACACCTATGATCAACAAAGTCTATATCTAGTCTAACTTGGCACTTTCCTCTCATACCTCATTCATGTAGGCATCACCAACCTCTCAAAGTTCATATGAAGGAACAACCATCCACTGAAATACATGGGTACCTAACAACTACAACCACCAATCTAGTAGGATGTCCTTCAAATACATGGTTCATTCAACTTTCTTATCAACTCCCCTAACTATATATAAAACTTATGGTTTCTAGGCCTAACACACTTCCTAGAGTCTACAACCAACATGGTCCACTCATAAAGCATTTAGTCGACACATGAGCCACTCCTACAAGTGTTAACAACTCCATAACAATGGTTATATGAAACAAGTTATCCAAATCATCAAGGACACATGGAAAAGGGGTATGCATGTATATCCAAGTCTTACAACGATACGCACTTTACATGTTACATACATAGAGATAGGTACATATCATTTACATACTCCTCATGGAGAGACCAGGTACAAGATTTGAAAATGATGCCTAGGTACTATTACAATATGTCCCCTAAGTACCATATCTAGGCAGGATACAAACTTTAAAAAACTTCAACTACCAATACATAAGATTTATAGATAACATCCTGGACTTGCCACAAACACAAGGAGTGATTAACATTTCCATATGGTCACTTCTTTTATTGAACACAACACAAACTATTGACATAGAGACACTCTACCTCACACTGAGTAATACAATAACAATCACAACCTTTAATATGATCACACATAATACAAGTAGGAGTTACTCATTCCAACACTCCCCCTTAACTAGTACTTGTCTCAATCTTTGTCAGGTCAAGTCTTCATCATGAATTGTCTCTGATCCAATGTTTCAAATACTGCACCATGAATTGAAGACAATTATGATCAGCAAAGTCTATATCTAGTCCAACCTAGCACTTGCATCTCATACCTCGTTCATGTAGACATCACCAAGCTCTCAATGTCCATATAAAGGAACAACCATCCACCAAAATACATGGGTACCTAACAACTACAACCAACAATCTAGTAGGATGTCCTTCAAATACATGGTTCATTAAAATTCTTGATCAACTCCCCTAATTGTACATAAAACTTCTTGTTTCTTTGCCTAACACACCTCCTAGAGTCTACAGCCAATATGGTCCACTCATAAAGCATTTAGCCGACACACGGCCCACTCCTGCAAGTGTTAACAACTCCATAATAGAGGTTATATGAAACAAGTTATCCAAATCATTGGGGACACATGGAAAAGGGGCATGCGTGTCTATCCCAAGTCTTACAACAATACGCCCTTTACATGTTACATACATAGAGATAGGTACATATCATGTACATACTCCTCATGGAGAGACCAAGTACAATCTTTGAAAGCGATGCCTAGGTACTATTACAATACTTCTCCTAAGTACCATCTCTAAGCAAGATACAAGCTTTAAAAAACTTCAACTACCAATACATAGGATTTATAGATAACATCCTAGACTTGCCACAAACATGAGGAGTGATTAACATTTCCATATGGTCACTTCTTTTAGTGAACACAACAAACAAACTTTACCTCATTTGCCCATCACCCTTTGATCTCCACTACCACCACAAGCACTATTACCAACATCCCTTGGACTAAGCTCCAAAAATAACTCTATGTTGCATACAAAAAAACTTATTTGTCCTTCATACTGCAATCTCACCATTCCAATTCAGTCTACTATCAACCCTTGGCTTCTCTAATGAGAACAATGTAACTTCATTATCTCTTTAATTGTCATGATAACCCACCAATGGTTATTAACCCAAGCAACTCGCTTCCATCTCTGATTCAAATTGTCCATACTCATCCATTAACTTATTGGATTGTCGTCTTGATTCTTGAATAACATACCAACTGGGAACCAACCATACTTTTGGGCCAAACACTAGTAACGCATAGCTCAACTCTAAACTTGTTGTACTCCAAATACTAACATAAACCTACCTATAAAAATTGAACAACTTGCCTTCCTATGGTTATATTTCCATCTACCAAGCCATGTAAGTACCAAACCATGGCGCTTGCCAGATCTCTAGGAAAATAGTTTGGATACAAGATGTATCAAAGTCCATCTTACATTCTTTGCACCTGCCAATCTGAGGACTTGTGGCACCTCATTCTTCAAACAACCTTTCATCAAGGAACAATTGGAGAAAAGAAAACATGTAGCTAAATTTTTCATTGAACTACAACACACCTGACCAAGCAAACTCAGGAATGATTTTTACATTACATAGTATTGCCATGCAAGGCTACAAAATATCAACAAGAGATAATGACACACATGACCAAATCCATAAACTTTCTTGTTCGGTCACATATTTGGAATCTTTATTTGCATCTTTAACCTTTTCATCTTCAACATCCTTGTCCAATATTCTTCTTGAACTTCTATACTTCTTCCTTATAATTGTTAGAGGAGTCAATTCTAACAAACCTTGTGCTCACATATTAAGTTAACTAGACTCGATACATTTTTTTTTATAAACCCAAAAAAAATTCAAAAACACATTTCACTTCACCATGACCTCTTAAATAATTACCATATTGCATAACTCATGAATTCAATGTCACGTGAATTCAACTTTGTAACACCAATAATATATTTGGCATATTAAGCATTTCCCATGTGACATTTTTAACTCAAGTGATTTAGAATCTTTACAAAATACTATATAACATGTCATTGCACTCACCATTACCACAAGCAAGCATCCAGACTCCAGAGTTACCCCATATAACATAATTTGGTGCTTTTAGAATGGACAAAGGTAATCAACACGTATAGCTTTATTGAGCTACTGTCGTACTTCTCTTTCAATCTGGGGAC
>JZKD02S1507181.1:12643-29178 GCA_000966675.3 Picea glauca
TTATTATGAAGGGAATTATCTTCTAATTAAAGACTATACTTAATTTTATTTAACTATCATGGTTAGTTGCTTTTAACCTTTTTGTAATGGTGATTTGAAAGGTCACACTGATCCCTTGAATGGTGGCTATTAATTTCATTCAATAACTGTACGGCGAATGGTACGGAGCAGCAAATAAACACGACAGTGGCTGATGTGTATGGTGGCATATGGCATGGGGTGGCGATTGCAAACTGTATTGCTTTGGTTAGTATGACGGCTGTGGCGAGTACTGCTCGGAACAGAGTACAGTGTACGGTCAATGAGTGGCAGATAACTGTACAGACGACTGAATATGGCACTGTAGCAGGCAGTACGGACAGTATGGGAAGTGCAATTAACTGCAATTTTGTATGTCTGCGATAATTCTTTTGGTGGCTGCACGATAGATTGAATTGAATCCGACTGTACAGCTCTGTACAATTTTAGCAATTCTGAACTTTGTTTTGGTTACTTTTGATTTTCTGTTTCTGATGTTCCTTCAATTTTTCTTTGTAGTGGAGTAATTCTTTCTTTCAACAAAACTTTGAAATTTCTGATTTATAAATGGCCAAGGGCCTGAGGCTGAGAAACTCTGCCAATTTAGTGTGGTGCCAAAAGGCTAACAGTTTTGCTGCCAAGGGAAATGAAATCTGACCAAAAGTCTGGTGGCCAAAGGCCGGAATCAGACTCGCTCTGATACCAAATTTACTGACTCAGTTTGGTTCAGACTACACACATCCAAAATATTTGGAACATAATAAAGAAATCCACGAGGACAATAAATTATATATAAAAATGTTTGAGATTGAATAAGCATAGTATGATTACAAGTGAGAGGGCGAGGGCCGTATATATACCCACACAGGGGTGCCCTTTCACTAAGAGACGTGACCTTTCATTCGGAAGGTGTCTCTTCTTTACATATTAATTATTAATTATTGTTAATATTTATTTATATATAGATTGTATATATTTATGTTCATTACAATTCCCCCCTTTCCAAACCCAATTTGAACTGTTTGTTTTTTCCCGAGGCATTTCCTACTGCTGGAACCTGCATGTCCATACTACATAAGCTGTTCCCACACATTTTAGTTTCTCCTCATTACTACCTTTTTGGCATATGGGCGATGTTGCATTGTTTAGTCATGATGGTTTCTCTGCATTGCAGCTTTGATTCGGCACAACAAGCCAGCTATAGTTGCTTTTCGCTTGGCCAATGGATATGCAGCATTGCGGGATGCTTTGAGTACAGAAGATGTCAGATTTCAGAGGTAACTATACGAATCTAACTGCAATGATACATTGAAAATTGTTCCTTTGATAGAAATATTCACAATTTCGCATCTTCTTCACATCCTCTGTACATTTTTTGATGCCTTCTAACTATTTTGTGCCTTTCCTTTCTGAAAGGAAAGCATTATATATGATGCAATACCTGTTACAGGAGAATACCACAGACTGTAATGTGGCCGCAGAGCTTGGGTTTCTTCGTCTATTGACTCATTTAGCTTCAAGCGAGGATGCAGATGTACGTGAAGCAGCACTTCAAAGCCTTCTTGAACTTACTCGTGCTGGCAAGGCAGAGGCTGCTGGTTTGACTGATGAGGAAGGGAAATTAAGGCAAGTTCTTCAGGATCGCATAACTGATATCTGCCAGATGTCACCAGATGATTTAGGAGCAGCTAAGGAAGAAAGGCAATTGGTTGATTCTCTTTGGCAAGCATGTTATAATGAGCCTTCTGCTCTTCGAGCAAATGGCCTGCTTCTTCTTCCAGAAGAGGATGAGCTTCCCCCAGACATTGCAAGTAAACACTTTGAGCCTCCACTTAGAGCATGGGCAGCACCTCGATCTGCCATCACAGGTTCCAATACAACTGATAAGAAAGAGAGTCCTGTTCTTCTCCTTGGTGCAGGTCCAGTCACCCCTAGTGGGAATTCTGAAGATAGTAGAAATAGAGACTCAACAGGTAACCTAAGTGGGGGTCAGGAAGGGACCATCTCCTAGACACGGAAACTCTGCAAGTAGCTAGTGTGTTTTTATAAAATTGGAAGAGAGTGTGGAGTAGCAGAATGATAATTTGTTTCTTATTTTGCGAGGGTAATAAAGTCCCCTATATATATATATCCCATGTAATATTTTTATTATATTTTGCATTAGACCTTGTAATTTCTAGAGGCCAGGTTTTCTCTAAGATATCCAGTATGGAGTTGAAGTTGTGTTGAAAATCTAGAGCAATACCTCAGTAATAGTATAAATAATTTCTGAGGCAGATGTGCTTTCATTTTGCGCTTTTATTTATTTATTTTCATTTCAGTTCTTCTCTAAGATGTCCAGATTGAAGTTGAAGTTGTGTTGAAAATCTAGAGCACTGCCTCAGTAATAGTATAACTAATTTCTGAGGCAGATATGCTTTTTTTATTTCAGTTTTTGTATCGTGAATTTCATATACAGTTTTATTGTTTCGCTCTGTTCTTGTCAGATACAAGTGTTGTTGAACTTGTTGCATTTAAGGGAAGTTCTATTATTTATGGTATAGGTGCAGGATTTGAATGCTTTGAACTTGTTACATTCCATGAAACAATTATAATTTACAGAATAGGTGTGGGATTGACCTGGCAGGGGTTGATTCTCTAATTTTTAGGAGATGAATTTCATATACAGTTTATTGTTTTGCTCAGTTGTTTAAACTAGTTTCTGACCTGAGTTTTTTTTTTGAGCCTTTTTTATTTGTTTTTGCATCATGAATTTCATTTACAGTTTTATTGTTTTTCTCAATTCTCAACAGATACGAGTTCCTTGAACTTGTTACATTTAAAGGAAGTGCTGTTATTTATTCAATAGGTGCAGGATTTGAATGCTTTGAACTTGTTACATTCCATGGAACCATTATAATTGACAGAATAGTCGTGGGATTGGCCTAGCATTCTTTATGTTTTAGGAGACGCATAAACACGGTACAAAGTATCAATATGCCCTCCATGAGGTTTGACATGTCTCATCCATGAGAATCCAAGACTTTTACTGATGATTGCTACTGCTGCTAATTATTTTTCTGCCCATTTCATACATCATTAAAAATTGTGATTTTTTGACTTTCATTTGAGTGTCACGTGACTATTGGCAATGTTGGCAGAAGATGCATTGCTATTACAAATGGTTAGAATAGGTTCGGTAAAAAATATGATTCTGGCATTTATAGCCAAGAATAAATGCTTATTTGATGTATATGTTACTTTTCATTCCCTTCTTTTGTCACATTTAAAGTCTAGTCTACTTGACGCTTCTCATTGTTGTACCTAGATGACATGTTTTGGGCCATATACAGGTAAAAACAGTTGTACAATTCTTTTACTCATAAAATGTGTTTTTAAGCAGTCCTAAATTTGTTTAATGAGTATTGGGTTCGGATCAAACAGAGAATTTGTAGTTAGTTGTGCTCGTCTTTAAGTGTTTTTCTTCTTCAGATTGATCAAAGATTCAGAACCAAACTAAAGTGTCTTGTTAAGATTGATCAAAGATTCAGAACCAAACTAAAGTGTCTTATTCAGATTGATCAAAGATTCAGAACCAAACTAAGTGTATTTAGCTAAATTGACAAACAACTGCTATTGTATCCAAGAGAGAAGATCCAGACTCAGAAACAACAGAGAAAGAATAAAAAAATTGGGATTTTTCATTTTATGACATCTTCAAAGAGGGACAATCTAAAATCAAACAAAGAAATGTGAAAGTCAAAAAAGTAAAATTAAATTAAATATGCAAGTTGGAAAGTTAGCAGTTTTAAAAATTTGTACACGGGTTTCAAAATCTACATTCCAAACACTATGGATATTGTGCTATGGCGTGAATAACTCTTAATAGTTTCAAGTTTTATAAAAAATTGTATACAGATTTCAAAATCTACATTCCAAACACTATGGATGTTGTGCTATGTCGTGAATAATAGTTTCAAGTTTTAACTGGAGCCCAATCATGTATGTAATATTGTACTATGTGATTATGCTCATGAATGGGATGCCTATGACATAAATAATTCA
This sequence comes from Picea glauca, assembly GCA_000966675.3. Taxonomy (NCBI): domain Eukaryota; kingdom Viridiplantae; phylum Streptophyta; class Pinopsida; order Pinales; family Pinaceae; genus Picea; species Picea glauca. Next base: position 16,706 of record JZKD02S1507181.1, read on the forward strand.
TTGCACACATGTAATATTTTACTATGTGAGTATGCTCATGAATGGGATGCCTATGACCTAAATAATTCACTGCATTGTAAGTTTAATCTAGAGCCTAATCATCTATGTAAACATTACACTGATTATTCTCATTAATGGGAGACAAAAGGCCTTGACACCAGGACATTAAGGGCTTAATAACTTGATGTCTAGTCAATTAAAGTCATCCTCTGTGAATGTAAGTTTTACCATTTCAATGATCCAATCTGAAGTTGGATCAACCACGTCAAGCTGGATTAGTATATTACCTACCACGTCAAGCTGGATTCATATATTACCTATTTTTTAAGAGAATGAATTTAATTAAGTAAATGTTAATTAATATTTTAGATGTTTTAGGTTAAATACAAAACATGAAATAATTTATTAAACAATCTCAAATTTCAATATTTAAAAATACTATATCAATAATAGTTGAAAATAATTTTCTTCCTACTTGTTTATGATACAGCTGAAAATTGTTATATAGTGACACTAAAGCATTCATCCACTTTTGTATTAATTAGTTGTTTGTTTTGTTTGTTGGTTTGAGCACATGCATTTATATATACTCCAATTCCCCTTACACCTTGCAAGTTTGTCTTCACACTTGAGAAGCCAACCTTGAAGTAAGAGATTGATTTCCAAAGTCTTTTCATCGTGCTTTTGACATACAACAATGGATATTAATAAGATTAGGTATTAAAAATTCAAAATAAATTTGAAAAATAAATCAAGGTGCTTTGGGGTGATGATTTTCACTGAATTGCCATTTCAACAAGGGCCTTCCTAACATTTTATACTTTTGGTGTTATTGTTGGAAGACGATTTGAGCCTTTACATTAGGGGAAAGCCTTTGAACATAATGGAATATCACTTTCATCAACTTTTGTCAAATTGAAGGGTTCATCATAAAAGATGTCTACTTTTAAATATCAAAGACATGTAATGGTCTATGCCATTGCATTGTGTTGTTAATGATACTGAAAAAATGCAAATATTTATCCTCTTTTAGTACTATACATGGCCTTATAAATATAACTCATTAAGTGGGTTTTCCCCATCCACTACCCTTAGGGGGCTCTTAAACACTAATTACCTCAGAGTATCCCTCCAAAAAAACATCATTGAAAGCAAGTGTAGAAATTTGAATACCATTTGTCCACTTGTTATATCAAGATATATTCCATTGATTCTCTTGAGTTATCTCATAAGTACATACATTGCAACCAAATATGAGATGTTAGATTGCATTTTGTAATGGATGTTGGAATTTGAGAATATTCATGTCAATTTCAAAGTTCACCAAAACCTTGGTCATTTGACATATATATGCCCAAGCCAAACAAAGCTGACATAAAACACATCAAAGAACCCTTCAAAGGAAGTGGTTTTAGAGTCCTTTCCACCCTTGAAGCAATCTCACATTGGGAGATGGACAAGGAGGAAAATGTAAGAAGCTCAAAGTATACAAAAAAACAAATGCAACAAATTTGAATATATTTCAAGCTCTTGAAAACCCTAAACTAGATTAGGCTAAGCAAGGAATAGGTTTTGAGGAGCTTGTCTCTTTGCATAAATAAATTGTAATTGCAATGATAGAGCAATTACAATTTATTTATGCAAAGAGTCAGGGCTCTAACTTGGCTACAACAATAGCTTCTTCCCAAGACAAAGGACTTTGTTAAAGAGATACACTAATTCCAAGCAAGATGCATTGAAGATTTAACCACTAACTTTAAAATATGTGAAATATTTACTTGCAAAAGTAAACTCTAGCTCATAACTGTTGATGATTACAGCTGCGTGAGACATCCTCCAGGACACAGACTGATTGAGTCAACCTAAGAGAGAGCCCATGAGTTGGGTGTGTGGTTCCTATCTGAGACAGAACTGGAACATTGTGCTGGCCTCCTCCTTATAGAGAGTAGAGAAGAAATCTAGATTATTCTCCTATGTAACGTAGTGAGAAAGAAGATTTGTTGAGTTAAACGTACCTGTGGCGAAGCACAAGTGAACGTGTGAATTCCCATGAGTTGGGTGCATCGTTCTGAGACAAAGATGAAAACGATGTATTAGCCTCCTCTGAGCAGAGAGTTGAGATGATGAACTTCAGATGACTCTCCTGTGTAATGCAGTGGGAAAGAAGATCTGCTGAGTTGGACGTGCTTGTGGATGAGCACAGGTGAATGTGATCCTAGTGGTTGAGCACTAGTGAGTGTGGTTCTCCTGTGAGACATAGTGAGATAGAGATATGGACATCCCTATGGATGTGCCCCTGGTGGCTGAGCACTAGTGGGTGTATGAGATCCCTTGCTATATTGTTCAAGAGTTAGACTTACTTGTAACCCTAATTGTAATGTAAATGGTACAGGTCGGCCCTATTGTGCCAATAGACACTTCTGTTGAAATGTTCAGTCTAATATAAGTAAAGGTAAATTTCCCATTGAGGAATCATATCTTAAGTGTGAATTTGGAAATTTCAGCAAGTACATCTTCTTGGGAAAAGTGCGCACCTCTCTTGGGCGCTAGTCTTCTAGGGTTTGTGAGCACCCTTTTGTGTGCTAGGTTTTCTTGGTGGTGGAGGTCTTTCTCTTGAAGAATATAACAAAGGATTGGCTGGGTTTTCTTCCCTTGTTGAGAAGGGTTTTCGAGGATACTTCTTGTGTACTTGTGCATGGTGTTTCTTCTTGTGATCTTGGTTGCTGCAACAAAATTGTTTATGGTTTAAGTAAAATGATAAAATGGGATGAACTTCATGCTTAAACCTTGCTTAGTGAAAAATCAACATGGTATCAGAGAATAGGTCTTGAAGAACCCATTGCACAAGCATCTACTAGTCATCTTCTCATTTCTGCAGAACCGTACGACCCTCCTAGGGTTTCCAGAAAATTCGTACGACCCTCATTTCTGAGGTGTTTCAGCCCTTTATACTTGGACGTTGGGGCTGAAATTTGGACACAAGGGCACGACCTCCTTCAGCGCACCACCATAAGCTCTTAAAGTGAAATTCCGAGAATTTTTTTATTTTTGGCCCTAGGGTTTATAGGGTTTCGCAAATTTATGCAGATTTCTAGTTTTTAGGGTTTCTGCAGCTCTTTGAAGAAGCCTTCAAGATTCCCTGTGTTCCTCTTGTTAGAATGTGCTCATTTTACCATAGACAATATCTCTATTGTCACCCAACCATAGGCTGAAGCCATCCTCCGAGCACCTTGACCTTGATAGATAGAAGAATTCTGGTAGCAATCCAATAGCCAAACGAGGCTAATGCACCAAGCAAGAAGTAACCAAAGTTGATCAGAGAGTCCAACCAAAAACTGGCGCAACACCTCCAGAACTTGCGCACAAGACTGCCAGACTGCAGTGCGCACAAGTGACTTGCTGTAATTATGAGAAGTGTGTCAAATGAAAGACTGACACCCTGTATTTATAGTAATCCTGACAGACTGCCTGGGCCAACTTCTCATTCTGGGTACTAATTAATTCAAATTAATTATCTCTTCTCAGCGGACATCTCTTCTACGGTTACGTTCACTTCTTTTCTTTCTTTCAGAACATTCTAATCTTGTCAAAAGGTCACAATGGAGGTTCATACCTCCCAATGATACCGTAATATCAACACTCCCTCCTAGCTAGGGAGGTATAACCGATAATGGTCTTGAGCACAAACAAACCATTCAATTGGTGGCATCACGAGCACCATCATTATTATCCAACTGGATAATCTCCATGACAACTGGTACAATATCAATTGATAAAACACAATTGTGTTTATCCATGGTAGTACACAACTACTCAAACCGTGACACATAGTCACAAACGGTGGAACATATCCACCACAATAGCATATCTCTATTGTCTGGAGACATGCAGTCTCCATAACAATCATCTGGTATCAACCTGCACAGAAAATATTGTTATGATATAAACTGGATCATTTGGGCCATTCTTTCACTCACATCTGTGAGATCTGAAAGAGCATATGCCCTCAGAATAAAACATCAATGATGGGCTATCAAGACTATTCTTCTCAAGCAAGGAAGAATAACTGTCTCGATTTCTGATCTTGGACCATTCCCCACCCTGGGCCATTCCTCCGGCACTAAACAAAGTGCAACCTGGAGAGAATGAGTCTGCCCTAAGGAATGTCTGTCCCTGATTGCTGAACCTAGACCATTTCCCACCCTATGCCATTCCTCCGCCACTAAGCGAAGTGCAACTTGGAGAGAATGAATCCACCCTAAGGAATGACTCTCCGGACCATTTCCAAAGGAAATGACTATCCTGCACTAACCCCCAAAACGGACCATTCCCCATGTTAACCACAATGAGAAATCACTGTTTGACGAGGCGGGCCAGTCTTCTTGAGTAACCCTCAATAAGAGAAACTGCCCTAGACCATTCCCCATGTTAACCACAATGGGAAATCGCTGTCTATGGTACATCAACAATCCATTGAACCATTTTCATTACGAAAATGACTGTTCGATTTGGACCATTTTCCGAACTGGAAAATGCCTGTCCGTCAGAAATCTCAAACCACTTTCCGAACTGGAAAGGAATTGCCCAAGCTGGACCATTTTTCAAACTTGAAAATGACTATCCTCAATTCAATAATATGTCAGTGCTCCCTCCCAACCTGGAGAGTCATTTCTTCCCTTTCAGCTAAGGGAGTTATTTCCACGATCCCCAATTTTTCTTGGAAATATGCAAACTTTATTCTGGACAAAGGCTTTGTCAGGATATTTGTTGTCTGCTCATCTATGGGGATATACTGGAGCTTTACTTCTCCTTCCTGGACTTCATCTCGAATAAAGTAGTATTTGATCTCAATATGTTTCGACCATTCATGAAACACTGGGTGTTTTGATAACTTTATACAACTCTCATTGTCACAGTGTATTATGGTCGAATCTGGAACTTGATCAAATAAATCGTCGATTATCTTTATCAACCATATTGCTTCTGTACATGCTTCACATGCTGCGATATATTCTGCTTCTGCTGTGCTGAGTGCAACAGACTTTTGTTTCCTGTTGCTCCAAGATATCATAGCGGAGCCCAAGCTGAAACATATTCCTGAAGTACTCTTTTTGTCTTCTGCACTTCCTGCCTAATCTGAATATGTGAATCCATGAAGTTGTATATCACTGGATGAGGTATATCTTAAACCATAGTTTATTGTTCCACGAATGTATCTTAGAACATGATTTGTAGCTATCCAATGCTCATGTCTAGGTTCCATCTGGAACTGGCTTTGTGTGTTCACGACAAAGCAAATGTCTGGTTGATGTATTTACCAAATACATCAATGACCCAATCAATTGTCGATATAGTGAAGGATCTACTGGATCAGAATATGAGTCTCTTACTTTTTTTATATTTTTGGTCATAGGAGTGTCCATGGATTTGCAATCCATCATTCCAAACTTCTGAAGAATCTTTATGGCGTACTTTCCTTGTCCAAGGAATACTTCACCACGCTTCTGCCATACTTCTAGTCCCAAGTAGTAATGCATGAGACCAAGATGTTTCATATCAAACTCATAAGCTAGTTCCTTTTTGCATTGGATGATGAGAGACTCTTCACCTGTTATGAATAGATTGTCAACATATAGTAGTAGAATTACAGGCGCATTGTCCACGAATTTGTAGTAAAGATTTGGATTTGCATGACTTTTGGAGAAACCAAGTCTCGTTAGATAGCTGTTCATTCTGGCATACCAAGCTCTTGGAGCTTGCTTGAGTCCATATAAATATTTCTTTAGTCTACAAACATGAGTGTCTCTGGAATGTACTTCAAACCTTTGAGGTAGTTCAATATATACTTCTTCTTCGATTGCTCCATTGAGGAAAGCTGTTTTTACATCCATCTGATATAAACTCCATCCCATGGAAGCGACAAGAGATATGATAGCTCTAATGGAAGTATATCTAGCAACCGGAGCAAATGTTTTGTCATAGTCTTCTCCCTCCTTCTGGGAGAACCCTCTAGCTACGAACCTCGCTTTATATTTATCCACGCTTCTGTCTGCTGCATGTTTGATCTTATATACCCATTTTGAAGTTACCACTGATTTTTCTTTAGGTCTAGGCACAATTTCCCATACATAATTTTTCATGATGGATTGGTGTTCTTCCGTCATAGCTTCTTTCCATTGTTTCTTTTGAACTGCTTCTTCAAACGTGGTACGTTCTTCATCTAGAAGATTTGTCATACATGCTGGATAGCTTGAGAATCTTTTGGGCTTCTTACTTTTTCTGAAAGTTCCATCTGGAGCCTCAAGTCTTTCTCCTTCTTGTAAGGTAGCTTCAAGACAAGCTAGTCGTTTCTTGGTTTTAGGTACAATATCTGAATCAATGGTCTCACATGGTTGCATCAGATGATCAAGATGTTCTTTTTCTTCATTCTGGTTTTCTGGAAGACATGTGCTTTCTTCAATAGGCTCTTCATACTCTTCTTCTTCTATGGTCTCTTCTATGGATTTCTTGAAAGCCATTTTTTCATTGAAGGTCACATCCTTGCTGACTTCAATCTTATGTTGTTCCGAGATATAGATTCTATAAGCCTTGGATGATTCACTATATCCCACGAATATGCCCTTCTTTCCCGAGGGTTCTAATTTATTCCTTTTGTCCTTGGGAATGTGAGAGTAAACATGACATTCAAAGATTCTTAGGTTTTCCACATTAGGTTTCTTACCTGAGAAGGCTTCTTCTGGAGTCATATCCTTCAATATGCGGTGAGGACTTTTGTTCTGAACATATATAGCTATCATGGCTGCTTCTCCCCATAAGAACATGGATAAACCTTGATCGTTTAGTAGTGCCTTCACGGTTTCTTCAATAGATCTGTTCTTCCTTTCTGTTACACCATTTTGTTGAGGATTATGAGGAACAATCAGCTCCCTCCTAATCCCTTCCGATTTGCATAATGCCACGAATTCCTTTGATGTGTATTCTCCTCCATTATTTGTTCTCAAGATCTTGATTTTCTTGTTCGTGAGGTTCTCTATCTCTGCCTTGAATTCTTGAAACTTGTTGAATACTTCGTCCTTTGTCTTTAGGAGATATAACCAAGTCTTTCTTGAGTAATCATCTATGAGGATTACGTAGTAGAGAGAGCCTCGTAGAGATTTGACTGGCATTGGACCGCAAACATTTGAGTGTATTAGATCTAGAATCTCCTTAGATCTATTGTTGCTGCTTGGGAATGGTTTCTTGATATTCTTTCCAAGAGCACATCCTTTGCAAATTCCTTCATGTGTAGATTACAGTTCTGGTATTCCTTCAACCATATTTTTGAGAAAAGGTAATGCTTGATAGTTAATATGAGCATACCTTCTATGCCAAAGTTCATTGGGATTGACTTCATCATGTACAAGAGCTTCTTCATTTTGTTCTAGTAGTCTATATAGATTTCCTTCACGGCTTCCAATAACCCTAGCATTCTCTATGCTGGAGTCTTTATGCCAAGATAACACTTTTCCATCTACGAAAGATATTCTGTTTTCTTTGTCTTCTAGGAAAGATATGGATATAAGATTCTTTTCTAAACCAGGTACATATAAGACATTGCTCAAATGAACATTGTTACCTGTTTTCAACTTGACAGAGGCTTGTCCGAATCCTTCGACTTGGTAAGTGCTTTTGTCTCCAAGCTCCACCTTGTACGATGTCTTCTTCTCATTTAGACTTGAGATTTTGGCTTCCTGTCATGTGCCTAGAAGCTCCACTATCAATTATCCACATGTCATCTTCAAACGTTCCTGTGAGTGCTGAGTAGTGTAGATGACTGGTCTTTTCACTCATGACTTTGGTTGATTGGTGACTGGTCATGCCTTGATCCAAAACTTCAACTTTGTTTTTTGAGAGTGCCAAGAGATGCATTGGACTAAGGTGCATTTGAATACCTTCTTCTTGAGTGAAATGTTCCATCACAAGGTGCTGGATCGGGGTTTAGGGTTTCTGCAATTGTACCTGCTAGTAACCCTAGCGACAATGTCTTGGAAGCCGCTTCTGCTAATAACCCTAGCGACAGTTCCTTAGCGAGCTTATTATCCTAATGACTATGCTTCCTTCCAGTGGTTAGACTAAATGGAGGTGTGGGCCAATAACCTGTTAGAATGTGCTCGTTTTACCATAGACAATATCTCTATTGTCACCCAACCATAGGCTGAAGCCACCCTCCGAGCACCTTGACCTTGACAGATAGAAGAATTCTTGTAGCAATCCAATAGCCAAATAAGGCTAATGCACCAAGCAAGAAGTAACCAAAGCTAATCAGAGAGTCCAACCCAAAACTGGCGCAACACCTTCTCCCGGACTTGCGCACAAGACCGCCAGACTGCAGTGCGCACAAGTGACTTGCTGTAATTATGAGAAGTGTGTCAAATGAAAGACTGGCGCCCTGTATTTATAGTAATCCTGGCAGACTGCCTGGGCTGACTGCTCATTTTGGGTACTAATTAATTCAAATTAATTATCTCTTCTCATCTGACATATCTTCTAGGGTTACGTTCACTTCTTTTCTTTCTTCTGAAACATTCTAATCTTGTCAAAAGGTCACAATGGAGGTTCATACCTCCCAAAGCTACCATAATATCAACACCTCTGAATTTCAAGGCTTATTGTTGGTAGTCATAAACCCAACAAAACCTAAGGTTGCTAGCCTAGCCTATCCGTTAGGTTTTCTAACCCAGTTGACAAGGGTTCGTGAAGAATTTAAAATTATGATGAACATAACTATGATGGAAGATAAGCTTGATGAATCAAGCAAATTCAAGTTCCTGGAAGACAAGACTTTAGAGGAAGACTTATTGTGGGTAATACAAAAGGGTGACACTGTGGCTACCTTCTTCATGAAGATGTCAGAGGACATAAATTGACCAAGTGCCATTGGAGAAATCATATCAACACCCTCATGTATGCACTTGTATATATTATTTGTATCATTGTCATAAGGGTAATTGCAGGAGGAAGGAACCTTTTGCTGCAGTCATGGATCTAGAGGGATCTCAGTGCATTTAGAGGAACAACACACTAGAAGTGAAGACTCCAGGTTTGATTGTTATAATTGTCATTCCTCTAACATATATTTCTAAAGTTTGCTACATTACAAGTAGGTGTTGTCGTTGTGACAACAATCCTTGAATGTTTTGATTCTAGAGATGTACTCATTATTCTCCTTTAGGAGATATTCTTGTTTTGGTTCCTCTTATTTTCTTGTTCCAGACAGGTTAAGAACAAAGGAAGATGTTTATCCTTCAGAGGAAGTCACTTAACTCAGAGGGAGTCAAAACTATTTGAGAAAGAGGAAGCATAGAACCATCACTGAGACAACCAATGCAATAATGCATGATCACAATCTTTCTACGATTCCATGGGAATAAGAATGCATGACAATATATGTTCAGAACAAGAGTCTTCACCAGACTTTGGAAAACATAACTCCCAAAGAAAACTTCACTTGAGTGAAGCTTGAGATTGAACACTTCAGGATATTTGCGTGCCCAGTGTATTTTCATGTACCCAAAGAGAAGAAGTCCAAGCTAGACACTTTAGAGAGAAATGATACATTTCTGGGATAACAATGAATCTTTGAAGACATTCCAGATCTACATCACTGGTCAGAGAAAGATTGAGACAAGAAGAGATGTTGTCCTTGAAGAAGAGATAGCCTTTCAAAGATCCAAAGAATCTCAGATGGAGATTGACAGTGAGACAATACCTTCTCCCCCTTCAATGTTTCAGAGGGAGACATACATTATTCCAACTGATCTAGTTACTCCACTTGATATATCCAAAGATATTGCAGTAGGGAATAAAATTCTTGCTTAGGTTCACTCTACAGGTGGCAGAGGAACTTACAATCCCCTCAAGGCACATCCCGAGAAAGCAAAAACGATTTTCGAGCTATCCTTCAGTCATGAGCCACTTCATTGATTCTGAGCCTCCTTATCTTGGAGAAGCAACAAGAGAACATGTATGGCAAGATGCCATAAAATAATAATACCAGTGTATCTTAAAGAATGATGTATAAGATATTGTTCAGAGACCAGAAGGGAAGTCTTTGGTGACTTCCAAGTGGATCTATAAGATCAAGCATGCAACTGATGGAAGTGTCGAGAAATACAAAGCATAATCTATAGCCAGAGGATTCTCACAAACATAGAGAGTTTTCTATGATGAGACACTTGATCCAGTAAGCCCGATACACTTCCATCCATACTACCATCCATGAGTTGGAAACTATATCAGATGGATGGATTCTTGATGAGTTTGGGTTTCAGCAAGAGTATTGCTGATCCAAACCTATATTATAGCAATGTTGGTGACGAGAGCCTGATTTTGATGACTTATTCAGAAAACCTTGTTGTTGGATACAAGTAAGCTTTGACTTCTGATTTCGAGATGAAGGATCCGAGTATGATGCACTACTTCTTGGGACAAGAAGTATGACAGAGGACCGATGAGATTTTCCTGAGTCAATGAATATATACAGTGGGAATATTAAAGAAGTTCAACATGACAAAATGCAAATCCACGGTGATGGATTTGAAGAAAATGAATGATGATGATTCAAATAAGATTGATCCACAACTGATTGGATCACTGATGTATCTGGGTAACACTAGACTTGATTCATGCTATGCAATGAATGTACTTAGTCATTCCAGGAGTCAGTCGAGACAAACTCACTGGACAACAACGATGCATGTATTGAGATATCTATGAGGAACAATTAGATATGGTTTGAGATATGTCTCCAGTGTAGATTGAGTTTGCAGGGATATGCAGAATGGACATAAAGTACAATGGATTGGAAGAGCATATCCGATTGTTGTTTTACTGTGAAGTTTGCCACAGTTTCCTAGTGCAGCAGGAAGCAAAGCTCTATGGCCTTGAGTACCACAAAAGTAGAGTATATAGCATTGAGTGTGTGAAGCAGTGTGGCTTCACAAGCTTCTGACAAATTTATTCAATCACGAGATGAATTCTATGATGATAACCAGAGCGGTGTGTGAAGCTCTTTGAGAACCCTATGTTTCATGATAGATCAAAAAAAACAAAAAACGTTGAGATATAATATCATTTTCAGAGACATGATGCAGAGGAAAACAATACACGTGCAATACCTTCCTACACATGAGCAGATTACATACATCTTCACCAAAGTATCTTGGTAAAGAATACCTCTCTAGCTGAGAGGGAGTGTTGATGATTACAACCAATAAAAAGTTCGAGTACTTCCATGCGAGACTTGGCCTGATGGAGAATGCCTCCCTAGTTGAGAGGGAGTGTTGATGATTACAACTGCGTGAGACATCCTCCAGGATACAGAATGATTGAGTCAACCTGAGAGAGATCCCATGAGTTGGGTTTGTGGTTCCTATCTAAGACAGAACTAGAACGTTGTGCTGGCCTCCTCCTTACAGAGAGTTGATAAGAACTCCAGATGATTCTCCTATGTAACGTAGTGAGAAAGAAGATCTATTGAGTTAGATGTACATGTGGCTGAGCACAGGTGAATGTGTGAATTCCTATGAGCTGGGTGCATCGTTCTGAGACAGAGATGAAAATGATGTATTAGCTTCCTCCCAGCAGAGAGTTGAGATGATGAACTCTATATGAATTTATTGTGTAACGCAGTGGGAAATAATATCTACTAAGTTGGATGTGCCTGTGGATTGTAACACCCTGTTTCCCCCAGCTTGTAAATATAACTGGACTGGCCAAGAACTATGGCGAACTCATAAATGTGAATATGTGATGTAAATGGACCTTAAGGAAAAGGTCAATGAATGTGAATAACATTTTGAAATTATTGCAGGACTGCTGAGAGGGGACGTGCAGAAAAGAGACCACGATGGCGGTGGAGGGCACCTGGAAAGGTGGCGTTAACTTCCACCGAGAATTAATACCGTATTTGGACTCCACTGGCCTGGAGAACCAAAAGCGGCTCACTGGCCCTGAATTAAATGTCTCGCAGGATGGTAGGTAGATGGTTTAATGAGGGATGGGAGGTGAACCTCCCATCCATAGAGCCGTCAGACCTGATCAGCGCGAGGGTAATCGTGCCACACACAACCTCGCAAGAGGATAAGGCGTGGGGTAGAAGCGATTGCGGGGGGGCAGAAGCGAGGGGAGAACTCTGGCATTACGCAGAGTGAGTGATAGCAGAGAGGAAGGATTGCAACCTTCGCTCCTAGTCACTGGCAAACAAAGACGCAGTCTCACAACATTGTGGTCTCAGCTCGGGGGTGGCTAGTGGTAAATCCGTTGGGAGTCACTAAGCCTACGGTTGGGTGGAAACGAGCACCCCTCTCAACAATTGCTTGACCCTGGTGTTATCTCTGATAAGTGTTTTTCCTCTGGCATCTTGATATATCTATATATATATATATATATGTGCTTATTCTGATAATTATGCTCATAAGTTGTGAAACTGTGAA